>UELU01144897.1:125592-146456 GCA_900490025.1 Megastigmus dorsalis
AATCAATTGAATTTTTTTCTCTGTGTACGTATCGATTTTTCTGCTGCTTACATTATTATATTTTATGGGATTTGCCTTTATCATACGTTGTTTGAAACGCACATTTACGGAAAAGTTCACCAAATAGGATAATTTCCGGACCCTTAATTCTTATAAGCGATTGAGCAAACGCATTTTGCATTTGCAAGTAGCTGGAGTGTCGCGTTAAAAGATTTTATAAATGCATGGGTTGAGGAAATGGGAGAGATAAGTGAAAAAAAGCAATTTATTGCGATTCCAATACCTTGAAATAAAATTCAATGTCATCGCGTAGTGTTCATAGAGACATAAAATCGCTCGAAGTTGATATCAAATTTTGAAATTCATTAATGATGTGGATTTGCGGTAAAATAATGGAATTGTGTAATTCCATTTAAATACAATTCATTTCATTTATACAATGCAAGGGCAAATATATTTTATATTCAAAAATATTTCTTAGATAAATAATTTAAAAAATACCTTGAACATTTATATACTTTCTTTTAATGTTGAAAAGTTGAAAATTAAAAGTTGATCCTCTTTCGAAGTAGTATATTTTCGAAACAACGTACATATATCGCTCACTAAAAATGAGCATCGCAAGTACGCGAAAACATCCATTTTTCCACCCCAGAAACTTTCTAATTTCCAAAAATATCTCGAGTCTTCCCATCCGCGGAACCTTCCATTCTCTGGCATCCACTTTGCAAGCGTGCATATATTTACGCGAACAAGTGGCATTTCAGGATAAAAGTAGGGGCTGCTCCATTTTACCCCCTGTCCTCCTTTTCTCATCGAACGTATCTGCCTAGTACTCGTCCTTGGCACATCGTCGTCTCGCCTGCAGTTCGCCACGCAGTGATTGCTCTTCGGGCGACCGTCTCCGGGCTTCTCCTCGCGTTTCATATATGCATCGATGCACTGGGAGTACGTCTATACACTCGTGTTTATACACATTTTTTTTGTTTCCCTCCCCAAGGCTGTATGTGCGCTAAGTCTCTATACGATACCTTGCTTACTCTTGCCTATTTTTCCTCTTTATTTTGCCTTTGACTATTTATTCATCGTGGGTAATATGAGCGCGTCTTTTATTCTCCCCTCCTTGTTACCTTTAGTTAGCACTTTGTCGTTTCTATTTTTTCAGATTCCCTTTTTTCCCCTGTTTCTTTCGAAAGCGGTTTCCGATATAAGCGGCTGATGCTGCTTCTCTTCTATTTTCTGTTAATGTAAGATGTGCGTTCGACACAACTGTTATCTGTTATACACATTTGTAGAGTAGCCGATGCAAATGTTAAGGATATTTTAACAGCAACATTTTAAGGAATAATAATTTAAATAATTTCGGACAAAAATTCGTTATTTTAAATTTTTTTTATGAGAAAGAATACCGATTGACATATTACACGGTTATATTTTATACAACTCATCCTGTAAGTAGATAATTAAGGGATGACATGGGCAAACTGAAAACGATAATAAATTGCCTCTAGTCGTTATTTACTTTATTTTTTATTTAAACTTGTACTATCTCTTTTGAAATTATATTGCTGAATATAATACAGTCGTACACAATTGATTTACATTATAATTGTATAATTTTGTACATAGAGAAACTTAAGTTCTAATGCTGCAATTTTTCAAATAAGTGCATTATGGCAACTGTCGGGTGAGAGAATACGACATGTTTACTTTATTTACTTTTATTTGGCAATATAAAAACGAGTATAAATTTTTAAGACTGATTTAGAAATTTACGTTTTTTAAAAAAAAAGCTGTTTACTTACAAAAAGGCAGATTTTTAAATGAAGGAGAAGGTATTCTGGAAATATCAGCTTACAGATTCTTTACAATCTTTGAATCCTTTGTTTATATACACTCGTATTTAGAACATGGACTGTAAATGGAAGTACTAATACAAGTTTTTAATTAGACTAAGTAGGCCTATACCCATTTAATTTCACATACTTTTATTGCAGTCGCAAAAATCATAGTCTAAATTTCAAAATACAAAATATTTCATGTAAAATAATGGACTCAACTATAATAATAATTGATTTGCTATTTTGCATTTTACGATATTTACTGCATATTCATGGCCACGGTGAGCCTAAAACTTATATAAATTCTAACTATCAGATTTGGTCACAAATGGGTGAAAAGCATGAGTCATTCAATACAGAGCGCATATTCTTTGAACTTTGCGTATTAAAGCTGCTGATCGTATAATATGATAATGAAAAAGGAAGTTTTGCAATTGCCCCTGATTATTTTAGAAACAAAGTATACCAACAAATCGATCAGTATCGATCCTACAGAAATACAATTATTTCTCCACTTGTCACAAGGCTTTACGCGCATAGAAATTCCCGTTTGTTAGCCACTCGTGAAAAATACTCTCTATCCGAATTCCAAGCTAATAAAATCCAATAAGCTGCTGGATGCTAGAGCTACGACGTACGTTATATCCATTTACTTTCTATCCTCGCAATGTCAATCGTTAATGGTACTGCGTTAGTCAAGCTCTCGTTTCCACTGTACACTCCGTATTTGGCATCTACCCTGTATCCGCATGTTTACTCCCTCTTTCTCCGCTATAACAGCCTTTGGTCTTCCGCAATGGATATTATACATCCCTCGCGAAAACGTTAATTGGATGGTGTAGCGCTAGTCTCAGTGCACCTCCACACACCACTTGAAGTGTGAACGTCTCTCTCTGTCTCTCTCTCTCTCTCTCTCTCTCTCTCTCTCTCTCTCTCTCTCTCTCTCTCTCAAATTAACAGACGACAACTACGACGACCTGAGCTGAGTGCCTGGTACTCGCGAAAATCCCATTCCATTATCCGCGCGGCCGCGCGTGTACGTAAGGTCGAGGTCAAGGCTTCTTCAGCTGTACAGGCACACATCGCACGAAAAACCAGCTGGCAATGGACTTGCGCCGCCGCCGCTGCCGCCGCCGCCACATGGGAAAATTCAATGATGCACTTATCGATGACGTGGCGCTGCACAAAGGATTGCGGTTACATTTTCATTTTGTACACGGATGCATCACAGAGATTGAATTTTTTTGATATACACGAGTAGATAAGGTCGTTATCGAATACTTTCATTATACAATTTTTCTGATCGAACAGTTTGGGTAATCGGCAATATGCACATGTATGAATGGCATAGGCGGACACGTGCAGTGGCTCGGTACTTATATACCTATACGTTATTGGAATTTTTCCCCGTCCTTGCCAGCATATGAAATGATGTAAATTTGCGTGCGCCAGATCTGTATGGATCTTGGGTCTAATATGTGTAACATGAGATATGCTAAACGATTATGTAAGCGCATGTAAAAGGTTCGATCAAAATGACTATCCTTATATACAGGCAGAGCTACGTAATAATATATGCGGTCCATTTTTTCATTTTTATGAAATTCTTTAAAACCATCATCTTTTTTGCCGAATAACCTGCTGTTACTCAATTATGCGATTGTAAATATTTTCTTCCTCGAGGTCAAATAAGTAAATTTTTTTGCTCGTAGAAAGTCGACGAGCGACTGTGGGAAAAAAAATTCGCCGTAAACGGAATCGGTATATATTTGAAACCGAAACAAGCTAAACTGCAGCAAAAATTTTGCGAAAGCACGTAGTTAATAAAAAATTTCGCGTTCCCGAAAGGAGAGAGAAATTTAGTGCACACAGAGTGGCGGTGCACTTGGATTCCAGTTCTTCCTGTGGAGGTGCCTTTTTATGTTGACGATAGAAGGCTAATATAGCGTCGGCAGCTGCATCTCTAGATATATAAAATTATTTTATTATGGTTGCCATGGGGAGGTGGCAAAAGTGACTTATCTAGCGTTTTAACGCAAGAAAGTTCAACTTTAATAATGAGCTGATCATTTATTTGAAATTTGATTAAAAATGTTGAGTAATACCGTCATGGATTGCGATTGGTCGAACGCGTCCAGACACTAGTGCTGTCCATCCACTAGTCGTGCCCAGTCACTGGGTCATTTTCCTTACAGCTAATATGCTTTTCTTCGGTTTTTATTAAACTTGAACGTTGTATAAACATCAAATATTAAATAGAGATGATAAAAATCAAAATTCAATTGTAGTAAAGAGTCAAACTATGTTGTACAGTATATTATTAATTATAGAATGTTCAAAAAAATAATAAAAAAACTGTAAAACAATGTAATTTTTTTTATAAATGTTGATATAAGTTATAGTATTCAATCTCGGAAAAAAATTAGTGTTATTGCAATAATTTATAAAGTAATATTTATCGATTTAAAATTTATATTTACATTATAAAAATATAAGAATTTTAATAAAACTAGCTAAATTCATGCGCACTCCACGCGCCTTATTTTAACCTACCCGTCAATGATTAAATATTAATAAATACTTTCTATTTCATGTGTCTACTTTTCTTTATAATTAATCATAGATAGTAAGAATGATTATTAAATATTTCTCACAAGATATCAGTGTTATACGAAATAGTAGATTACGACGCGATCAAATTTTGGGGTTAGAAAATATTAGAATACATTTAATTTATAATAAATTAACTTAATATATAAACTTATATTAAAATACTAATAATAATTAAATACTAAACGGTTAACATAATTCTTTCATAATTTTAAGTTATAATATTAATTTATATATAATCTAATATTTTAAACTTTGGTGCCATTCAAAACGGATGTCTACTGATAACCAATCAGATCATGTCTTTAAATGCTTCACTTCTTCCGGTCATCACTTTTTTATAAGGGGATCATTCATCTAATGGTTGTTTCTTATCAAACATAATTTATTTATTACATGTTTAAACCATTGTAAAACTTGACGCAGAAAACTATAGCGTTCCAGCGTCAATATATAAAGGACACTTTCTAGCATTAACTGTAGAAAAATTTTTTAATAGAGAGCTTAAGAACACCACATTAGAAAAAGCATCAAGCGTCCATTCGATCTTCCGCTGATGAGAGGCAAAAGAAGTAGCGTACAAAACACAGGATAAGAGAAAGAGGGAGAGAGAGAGAGAGTGAAAACTGATTCCTAAGCACTTGACACACATTTCTGGGATTATAAGAGATATCACAAGAGAGAAGAACCAGCGGAATTGCGGGTCTGCACAATCGAGAGAGAAAAACTGGCTGCTAATGCATATTTTTCAATGAAAATCGGATCGGAACAATGGATCCGAGCGAGTGGGTTGGGTTATTTGAAATCGTGATTTTTCTTATAAGCTGCTTTGGCGCACTCGTCTTCTTCTTCTTTTTTACGTAATCAACTGGGTTATAATGCGAACAGCCACTTATATGCTTCTTACGTAATAACGTGGCGCGATGTAACCTCGAGGGAGAGAGAATTTCGTTGTTTGGTTGGTTCGTTGGAGTTGAATATTGCGCGTGGGTTCTTCGCCGTGGCAATTGAAATAACAGACTGCTTGCGTGCGGATTGTTTGATAATATATTTTCTTGTTTTGTTCAATTCATGCTTTTATTGAAAAAAAAAAAAGAAAAAGATAATAGAGAGATATAAAATGTGTTTTGTTTAGAAAAGGCCGGTTTTTCTACGATGACTCACGGGTGTATAAGTAAGCGAGAGTCGAGTTTTAAATCCGGGCAGAAAATTACCTGATAAAAGCTCTGTGTTTACTAATATATCGATTTCGCTCGGGAAGCACTTATACGACAGTTCATGCTGAATACGCCGGAAAGCGGTCTTTTGTGCCTTTTAAACAAACGGAGGAGAGAGAAAGGCTTATTTTCATCAGTACCTCTGTTGTATTTTCATAAAATGAAAAGCTTCGATTGTTTTTGACATAAGCAATGAATTGCGGCATAGTTTATCGATAATCCGACCAATATAACGAATCATCGCATTTTATGAGACTTAAATTTTTAACAGCCCTCCATCCCTCAATTTATTCAAGGAATGTTTTCGCGTGGGCGAGCTGCAATAGATCGTCGTATTGCAAGGTCATGCAAATATTTAATCCAAATAAATCAGCTGGTATGGGTGGCGATTCCGCGAGAGCTGCACGCAGAGGAAATTTATCGCAGGACGAAAAAAGGCGGGAGAGAGAGAGAGCCGCGCATCTAAAAATAATTTTTAATAAAGAAAGTCTATAATTAGACGAGCGAGAGAGGCACCTTCCTTACGTCGATTGCGTCAACAGTATAAGCTCATCGACGACCGCTTCCACGTATATATACGCGTGTATACCCTTCCTCTGTGATTATTAGCGCTGCTCTTCGGCCAGGGCACCGACGCACACCTCTATACATTCGCGGAATATTCGATTACTCGCTGTATCTATATACATATAGGAATAATGTATAGGACACGAATACGGGGAAAGGGTCGAAGGTACGTTGGCAATTGAAGATGTCGATCAACGTACAGGAGCCGCGGAAAAGAGGCTTTGCCTTAAGCCGATGAACTACAAAACTACGCACAAAACGAATCGATGAAGTTTTTTTTTTAAAACTATATAAAACGGAGTCTTTCTTATTCAAAACGAGTATTTTATGAAGCTGATATTAATAAGCGTGTAATCCTGTTAATTATGCGCATAGCTAAATAAAGGCTTCACGAGGATAATGCGATAAGCCTGCGATAAAGTAAACTGCTTGTACCGCAGAAAAAATTTACATATAAAGTATTAAGGTAGCGGAAGCATTTTTTTATGGAACGCCTGCCGTACTTTCTTCGTGTAGAGGAGCTACAGCCTTCGAGATGAAGAAATTCATTAAGCTATGTTCTGTTGCCTTTATAAATTTTTAGTTTAAGGAGAGAATTCATTTTTTGACATACTCAAATATGAAAAAATGAAAATAGCGATTACGCCATTCGACGTTTCATCTTTTAGTTTTAATCTTAGCATATTGTTCTCAATATTGAAATTTTATCATTCTTCATTTTTCAAGTTATACTAAATATCTAGAGTAAATACAGTTTACATTTTCTCCCTGGAAAAAAATAAATGCTATGAGTCATTTGTAATTAGATATTTAAGTCGATTGTAGACATTTAAATTATAGAGGATCGGTTACTGGGAATTCTTTTTGTTTGAAAAAATAATTATCAGAGTAACAAAAGAAATAGATAAAAGCTTGTAAAAATGATTATAAATAAATATAGCTCTATACAGTAAGAGAATTTCTTAGCATCGCTGTAAAATTAATTTATTTCGCATTTATTTTACGACAATTGAGATAATAACCATTCGGAAAATTTTTGAAATTTCAGCTCCCGTAACGAGCATGCTGAGCATGAAGTACAGCTGCAGAGTGGTAGTGTTTGTCGGTGGTCTTTTTTGCTCTTTGGGTCTTATCATTAGTTACTTTGCGACCAGTTTAGTACATCTTCTCTTCACTTTTGGAGTTTTGACGGGTGAGTGGGACACTATACATATAGTAGTTGTATTTTTTATTCCTCGATCAATTAAATATGTCACCTACTTGTGAACAAATATATAAGTATACTTTTATATGTAATACCATGCCTACTCGCAAACGACTATAGCGTGTATAAAAATGTATGTCATAAATACACGTTGATAAAAATCTCGTTTAAAAAGTTCAGCAAACTTTATAATATAGTATACTCATTTGCGTGCTTATGTTCACAGCACACAAGTTCAAGCGGAACTTTATATATCAATCTTAACTTTTTTCGCCAATTAATGTTTTTGTAATTACTTTTTCTCATTGTGAAACACTGCGTTTTTCTTTAAAAGTTGATAATCTAAAAGGGCGTTGCATTGTTAATGTACCTATACAATGAGAAATCACTGTAGTGGTGAATAGACAATAGACCTAGATTTGAGATAAAAGGTTCCAAATGAAATAATGTATGTCAAGACCAGAATGGTTCTATGTTTTTCTTAAGAGCATTTGTATTATAGATAAATTGAGGAAGAAAAGTACTTTTTAAAGTTGAATAAATAAAAGACAATCGTCAGAGAAGAAATTTCCGAAGGTCTTAAAAAATTACCTTTCACATCAGGCAATGTCGATATACGTGAAACACATATAGTTCCAGGTTTTTTTAATTAACTATATTAGGTGATCAAAATCCGTGTTTAACACACATCTAGTTCTTCAAATAATTCAATAATCATTCAAAAAATACTTTTTATAGAGATTTGCAGAACAAGCAAAAGCCAATGCAACCATACTAATTTGAAGGATTAATTTGAATACCGTAAAGGTAATAGTTTTGATCTGAAAAATCTTTTCAACGCGAATTTCGTTTCCTTCGCAATTTCTTCTTGACGATCAGCCGGCGGTAGCATTGCAATTTTTCAACGAAACCCCAAACCCAATGATCAGGTATCGGCGGCGGACTGTCGACGACGCCGGGCATAATCCTGGTATCCCAGTACTTCGACAAGCATCGCGCGCTGGCGAACGGCATCTGCGTCTCGGGCACGGCAGCCGGCAGCTTCGTCTTTCCCATGCTGATCGAGTACCTCGTGGCTAACTTCGGCTTCCACGGCACCTTCCTCATCCTCGGCGGCTGCATGCTCCACGTGTGCGTGAGCGCCAGCCTCTATCGGCCCCTCGAGATGAACTACGCGATGGAGGAGGAGGCGAAGCCGCAGCCCGTGGTCTTGGTCGAGCAGGAGACGCCCGAGGCCGAGTCGCTGCCCAGCAAACGCCAGAAGCTCGAGATGCTCTTCGCTCACGATCAGACGGCCAAGAACAATATGCTCAACGAGCTCTTCCATCAGAATGTGCACGTCAACGGTATGTTCGGTGCTCGAATAAGCGGCGGCTCAATTCGATTAATCGTATTTCCATTGAATTCAATGTCAACAGAGCTGGCGATGGAACTGACGGACAGCGAGGAAGAGAAGGACATTATGGGCGAGGCTCTGAGCATGAAGCCAATTTCCAAGATCCGCAGCTCGAGCATACTGCACAGTGTCGAGGACTTGTCGACCGATTCTACCTGTTTCTACAAGTCTCGCTCATCCCAGAGGTCTTTTTTCCTTTTGAAATTCGAAATTCTTAAACGGGAACCTTTAACAAATTCCTCGATATACCTATACCCGACTCGATATAAAATTAATAATCAACGCACGCGCGGTCTAATCGAAAATATCGACAAATCCTCCTCTCCCAACAGATCTCTCCGATCGTCGACACTGGCAGTCTGCCCAAGCGCCCGAGACAGCTACAGCGATCCTCCCCCACCAGCCGGTAACCAGCAGCAGCAGCAGCAGCAGCAGCAGCAGCAGCAACAACAACAACAACAACAACAGCTCCAGCCCCCGATAATAAGCTTGACGGCGGAGCAGTCGGCCTCGAAGGAGTCCCTGCCCCAGCGCATCACCCGCTACATCGAGCTCAGTCTGCTGCGCGATCCCCGCTTCATCATGATGTGCCTGTCCGTCACCCTCATGTCGACCGGCAGCCCCTACATGCTCTACTACCTGCCCGCCTACGTACACGCGCGCGGCTACACCAAGACCGAGGCTGGATACCTCGTCGCCATATCCGCTGCCCTCGATCTCTGCGGTAGACTCGGCCTTGGCTGGCTCTCCGATCTCCAGCTCTTCGACCGCAGGAAAGGATACATCGGCAGGTTGGTCTCGCTCTTTTGCTGCAGCCCTTTTTCCTCCAGCTTTTTGCATGCGTATAGTTTTGAACTTGGGGACCCTCGTTGCTTATAAATAACGATTATGAACCAACGATAACGTTGAACAGCTGTTAGCTTTGATCGATACGAGGCCAGGATCTAAAGAACCAGGCCCTGCGATGGAGTTCATTTAGAACTTAGCTGCGCAAACACTTTGCGATAGGTATTGCGATGAATCGTCAAACTTTTATGTTTCCGTTTAGCATCGTGGGAGCGGGTGTCGCGGTCTTGGTCATCCCGATGGCGCATTCGTTTTATGTCCTCGCCTGCTCGGTTGGAATGTACGGACTCTGCCTCGGCTGCTGGTTTCTTCTGGTTCCCGTTCTGCTCGCTGATCAGTACGGCACCGACAAAATATCCTCGAGCTACGGGCTTGTGCGAATGTTCCAGAGTATCGGTGCCATCACGATACCGCCACTTGCAGGTGCGTCATTTCAACTACTTTGGGTGTATTTTATTGAAATTTAATGTATTCGTATTGTTTTTTAAATAATGCGGTTTGGAAAGTGGTTAACTCATCTAAAATTAATTCACTTTTGTGTAAAGTCAACTGAATTAAAAAAAAATTATTCAAGTCAACATGTTAATCGCAAAGGAAGCGTTAGATCGGAAGTAAATATGAATTAACTACGTATATCGTGATAGATCAATTAATATTCTAAAATAGATTGTTAAATATTCAAAGTAGAATTAATTAGCTAAGGTAGAAAATTGGCTCGCTAAGTACTCGATGATTAATTACAATCTCCGAGAAGCCAATTTCCTGCAAAATTAATAAAGAAATAACGAATAAAATATGGCAAAGGCTATATCATCAATTACTTAAATATATTTTAATTCTCTGAAATCCTTATAAAAGTACAGAAAATACATCAGGTAAGATAGGTACTTGCATCAAAGTATTATGCAGAAAAACGTAAGAGGCAGAGACGAAAATACGTGTAGCGAATTCACTAACGAATCCGAAAGCCCACGCGTTCGACTAAACTCAACGTATAAGGCAATTTATAAATAGACGACAGCGCTCAACTGCCAAAACGATCATTAATGCACGAAAATGCATTATAAAAGCGCACGCCCCCGGATTTAGCGACATTTACTTAAATTTGTGTCATATCCTGTACCGGAGTCACGAAGTCCGTAACTTCCAATTGAAATATATGAGCGTAAATAAAAACTTATTCATCCGAAACTTGTCTCATTAGCTATTATTCTCGTCAATCAAACTTGCCAATCGCGTGATTCTATATAACAACGAAACTATTTAAGTGACTCTAATTATTAGGAGCTTACGCTAGGTTTTATAAGAAATGCATATTATGTATTCAATTTATTCCGTGAAATTTTACTTTGAAAAGTACTTATAAAACTTTTATGCAATTAAGCGAATTCAAGTAAGCACATAAGTTTATATTAAATTCGTTTTCAGGATCGCCTGCTATTTTCACGGTAATAGAAATGAAAAAATGTATTTCGAATGTATTTGTTTAATCGAAGTCCTAATTTTTTATTAAAAATAAATGTGGCACGAGGTCTCACGTCGATATACGTGCAATTATGAAACGAATGCAGCGCGACATCCACTTGTTAATTGGCAGGCAAATGTATTTGACAGCTCATCGTACGAATTTCAAATTTGATAATAGTTTACATAATGAGTACATAAGGAGACTCTCATCTAAAATCTCTCATTTCACATGAAATTTGAAATTATATAAGAGATCTGTAGAAGCTGTCAATCGCACGCATCATTTCCAATACACATTAAAATTTTCCGTAAATCTTGCTTAATTCGAGCGATCGCCAGAAGCTTATTATTGCCGTGGTAGCCGCGCATCATAGCGCGAAAAACATCCAGTAGTGTTATCGATATCCGCGGCGCGTCGTTATCGCAGGACATCCCGGGACAACGCGACGACGTGCGCACCGAAAGGACGTATAATGCCGTATCCATACCTCGGCATTATATTATTCTTAGAGGCGCAAGGCCGAAACGCACGCGATCCTCATCATTGCGACCGTTAATCAGGGGCTCGTGCGGCCCGGAAAAAACAAAGGTGTTTTTAATATGTTCTTTGCCCTTTTGTCGCTGACGTGCTTGGGAGTACAATCTTTATTAGCATTGCAGTGTGTGTGTGTGCGTGTGTGAGTTGAAGAGACTTTTTTTCAAGCTTTCCGTGCGATTTTGTTTGCCAAGGGCGTATTTGCTGAGAGTCCTATACGTTATTTTAATAAAATCGTTGAGTTGATTCATCTTGTTTTTTCGATACCGTGCCTTTTAAACGAAACAGATATTTTAATTGAAAAATATGTGAATATTGGGGGAGACAGTGCACATATTTGATCGGTTCTATTGATTTTAGTATTATATTCAATATTAATTTTACGTCAGTTATATTTTTTAATACCAAAGTATCCAATATGAAGTTATAAAAACTAAAATGAACATTCTTCGAATACTTTGTCTATTCACAGAAGTGTTTAATAAATATTTTACAGATATTTGAAATATTCGAATTTGACGCGAAACAGTTTATTAAATTTTTCGCAGTTATGCAATACATATGTACATGTCGGTATAATGGGAAGCGTTTAAAATTGTATTCAATTTTGATAAAGATTATTTCCTAGACAATAAAACTCTTTTTATAAATAAAGTTTTATATTTCTCTTAAAAAATATGAATTACTCTTAATTATTGAAAATTTGATTGGGTAACATGTACAAAAAGTGATACAATCACAATTTGTCATTCGAAAGGCTGCGCAAAAAGTCTCGTGATCAAAGGCAATCATTAAGAAGACTGGAACCGCTGGAACTTTGCCATTCGTGCACGACCATTTATTTGGCCATGGTCATTTTCTTAATTCACCTGCAGCGCCTCGGAGCTCAGCGATGGCTTTGGAGGCTATTCACCCGGCGCAGCTGTGCGTGACTGGCATATCTATCGCATACGACACGCGTATATTATAGGTATATAATAATAACGAGAGGATTCGCGCGCAGGTACGACACGTCGCGGACGAATGAAAGAGAACGATGCCGAGAGAGGGTCGGACGCTCACGCGCAAGCGGGCAAGCAAGGTTTTCTGAATACATGCATATCGATTGGCCGCTGGACATTAGAGAGACAATGCCACGACCGTTCGTGCATTCTCTTCATTGTCTGCTCGATGAGAAAAAAAGCGACGAACTCCTGTTCTTTTCCTATACATATATATGTGTGTGTGTGTGTGTGTGTGTGTGTGTTATACAACACGTGTTTTCCTACTGGCAGAGCCTCGTTGCAGTTGCACGTGGATACTTTTTTTCTTTGGGGATGTTGACACTGAATGCTGGTTTTGTTCCGAATCGGATATTCTTCGTTTTATGTTTTTGTCGATGAGGGAAATGATGATTGGTGCTTGATAGATTGAAATGGCCGAAGCTTAATGAAAAAACGTAGGTACGCTGTTTCGCATTGTTGTGTGAATGGTCTTTTCGAAAAGTTATATAACTGCGTGTGTGCACACAGGAGTTACTCGGTTAAATGTATTTTATCGATTTATATACTTTAATGGAGATACGTAGGAGATACATTTACGCTCATTTTATGAAAATGTACGGTTTCGGGAAGGTAAGGGAGTAAAGTAGTATAGTCTGTGGGAACTATAGTGCTTTCTAAAGTGCTTTTTCGAGTTTAATGAAAGAAATTTCACGAAAATTATTGTCGCTTATGCCATATTATACATATATGTGTGTGTGTGTGTGTGTGTATATATCTACATTTAGTTCACGGTTATAGTTTCGAAACAGTATTTTTCCAAGTTCAGAGAGCAAGTCAAAGTTTCATCAAACTGAAATTACAGAGTTAAAATAGAGTTTTCAAGGCATTTTTAGCGCTATCAATCAACTGTACTAAATATATATATTAGAGCTATTCATTTAAGAAATGTTCTGTTTTTCCATAAGATTAGAAAACTTAAACTCTAATTAATGTTCTTATTTAGTTAATGCTGAATTTTTAGCCAAGAAACTATTCAAGTACAAATAACTAAAATCATATTTTGCAAATTACGCTGAAGTTGATCTTTTCCACCTACACATATGAGTGGCGTACTGTATAATTTTATGAGAACTAATTTAACTAAAACGATAGTATTTAAAAGAAATTACATTACTAATATATTCTGAGAACAAAAAATTTAAAGAAAAAAATTAGTTAACTCAACCTCGCTTACACTCTATATACGAATAAAAAAGAAAAAGGAAAGTTACCCTAAAAAATTAACAGTCGATTCTGCTCTGGTAAGCATATTAAAAAGAGAATTTCAATTAATCGTGTAAGAACACGGAATAAAATAGTTGGAAATTTCAAGCGTAATTTCGAGGTCCATTAATCCACGCGGATATTTGATTAAACACCCTTTCGCATTGTCGGTATTTGTCTATCGATCTCGGCAAGCGCCTCGAATTTTCCGCATCCGATGCGGGACTAAAGTGATATAAATATCCGCGCGCAAAAACTGAGAAGGCTTAGCTCTCAGAGTTCAAGGTAATCACATTCACTGATGGTTCTAATTAGACCCGATTGTATTATCTCGTCAAGTACTATAACCAGGGTCATTTTTAAATATTGATAAACTACAAAATATCGAGGGAGAGATGTTTGCGTAATAAATTATTGTAAAGTGGTTTTACATTTGGAATTTCCAGAATAATATTAAAACAACTTTATGTCAGTTGTTACGTTTGTTTAACTATACAGAGATAAGTATCTGAAATTTCATGTTAAATATATACCATAAGATAAATAGATTTGAAAAATGATATGTTTATATAAAAATTAAATTTGGCATGAATTCAAATTTTTAGTGGGATAATATTATTGTAAAGAAATTACACGCAAAATAATCGTGCATTGTTTCTCGGTAAGAGCAGACAAAAACTCAAATACACTTTAAATAAAACGATGTGTACCTACACACATTCCAGATAGCGATAGTATCAAGACACATAGTAATTTATCGAAGCCGGTCGCGCGAGGCGACCACTCGACACGATCTTGCGATAAGATCGAGCGCAAATCATCATCAGAGCCGCGGGGAATTCCAGCCTATATGCTCGCTCGTATATACATATATTTGACTTGTCTGAAACTCCATGGCGGAGGTGATGCTCGATTATTCCCACTTTTCTTAACCCAACCCAGAAAGCTCATCGTGACTCTGTTTCTCTTCTCTCTTGATGGCGGCACGCGTCGCCTCGACCGTCGCCGCAGCAAACAATTGAGCAATTAAACACTCCTAGACGCGACGTCTGTATACAAGAGCGAGAAAACAAGTCGTTGAACGGGGGCAATTAAATTTTTCAATCGACTCGATGAGCTACTATACGGACTTCTATACGGACAACACCTCGGACAACACCGCGACGCGCACAGTTCGGTTTACGTGTAAACAAGTCGATGATGAAATGTTGATCTTTCCTTATTGTTTTTTTTTTCTTGCCTTGTGTGTTTGCCGATTGTTTACTCGCCTTTGCGGTACTTGGGTCGATCTACACGAGCAATGATTTTACTCTTTGGATTTTAAACTAATTAAGCACGGCAACCTTGCTAAATAGCTGTAAGATTTAAAATGAAAAAAGGCCAACACAGTGTAGACGGTTTGCTTGACTCTGGCGCACTATGGTTTCAGGATTCATGCGCGACGTGACCGGCAGCTACAACATTTGCTTCCTGTTCATGGGCACGTGTATGGTCCTCGGAGGTCTGCCGCTGCTGTTCGTCCCGGACGACGCGAGCACCAAGAGCGCCGAGACCAAATTGGCGGGCGTCGTCATCGAGGCCGGCAAGAACAACAAGACTGACGCTGGCAAGGACGTCGCCCCGGCCCCGACCAAGGACTGAGAGCTTTCCGCGAGCGTAAAGAGCGCAAAAAGAAAAAAAGAGGTGCGCCGACAGCCGAAACGACCATTTGGATTTATACGATGGCGACCTTTTTATCCGAGTGTGTGTAATAATGCAAATCGGACCTCTCCCTTGGCTACTGCCGCCGACGAATCTGATCTGTCTTGGAAATCTTTTTTTCACTTCCCTTCGGTTAGTAGCTTGTGATTTTACCGTGTTTGCGGATCGAAAACGTCCGGATGATGCTTGTAAAATGTTTTTCTTTAGAGGACGAACGTAGTTGACGCGTGTAATCGAACATTTCGCATTCCGCGCGCGAAAGATTTCACAAGCATCGTTGATGGGAGTGAAATTTTTTCTAAAATACCCGGTAATTAATTTGTATTTGTAATTTGAGAGCTCGCGTCAAAAGTGGAGCAAACATCGTCTATTGCCTTGGAGACACGAAAATGACAGTAGCTAAGAGTTTATCGCTCTACTAACAGTTTCATAAATAAATTGTAAATAATTTTTCAGTCTTTCGAGTAGGAAAACTTAGTTTGAGATGCTGAGGATAATTGATTAAGAGACGATTCATTCGGATATTTTTGAGGATTTAGAAGAAACGAATTACGTTAGTCACTTGTTTTGCCAGCTATGAAATTGTCGAGTCGTCGACAAAGCATTTTAATGGAGACGGATTTAAATATAGTTTCCCAACTAACGCTAGTTAATACAATTAAGTTGTCGACAACGAACTAATCTTATTTGTGAAATACCACGTGTACTCTGTGTTAATTTCAAAACAAGTGTCATTCTTTTAGAATGTATGTTTTACAAAAGTTGAAATTTTAACTCTAACAGCCTTTCATTCCGTTAGAATAATAAATTACTTTAACCTGCATTGAAAATGATAAGAGGACAGTATATCCAAATAGTAATATATTTAAAGTGTTAATAATTTCGAGTAAACGCTCATATTTTTATAGTTTACTAAATAGAAAAAATATATATAATTTAATGGTACTTAATTCAAACTTAGAACTTTTTATCTTAAACAACTACTCAGATAAATTCAGTCAAAGGATTTAGTAGACATTAGAATCGACCTCGGTCTTCAAGTTTCTTTAATTTTATACGTACCAAACAATTTGTTTAGTTATTTTATAGAGTAATAGATGTAAATCGAGGATTTAAGAACACAGAATCATTCGTTCTTTACAAGCCATTTGTTAATTACTCGCGTCCTTTAGTACTTAAACTTTCGGGTATTAAAGATCGTAGAATTTTATTCCATCCCTAAAGAAAGTTATACAGAGTTCGAAATGATTAACTTACTGTCAGTTTTTTCCTGGTAAAGCTATTTGTGAATTGTGAGAAAACAAATTATCAAAATTTATTTTGGTAATGTCAGTCACTGTTAAAATTAATAATAGCTCTTAAGTGTTGACCGTTACAAGACATACAGGAAGTTTATACTTTAACACTTCTCAATTGTTAAAGTACTGATGAAAAAAATAAAATACTAAATATTCGTCCAAAAAGAAATCTTGAAAAATGCTTAAGTATAACAGCTAAAACCTATACTGTTCACATATATTATTTTTTGAGACGAGAAGAAAAAAATATCTAAGAATAGAATGAAAATTCTTTTATCAATAGTGTATAATCTGTTGAAGCCTCAAAATGCCACGATAACCAAAAGAAATTTACTGATTTTAGCAGAATCGTTTTCGGTCAGCTATTTTTTGCTATACCGAACACGCGAAATCGTTATCTCTTCTAACGTATACTTTTGAATTTTAATACCCTACCCGATCGCAAAGTTTTGGTTTGGTCATAGCAAAGAATAGCTCTCTATAATTATAATAGTTAAAAGAAATATGGTCTTCTAGCTCAAGCAGGAAGACTTTAGCGAATACTTGTATAATTGCTCTCTATGTTTCACATGTATATGCGCTTATGAAAAATCCTGTTTTTACCGGCAAGGATATAACTGCAATTGTGTCGCTTAAAGGCAAGACTCGTAGAGAAATCCAAGCGATTAAGATGATTGACTACAAAATGTGTATCGATAAGTTTACCCACAATCGTTGTGTTTGTCGATTCATATATGGCGCGCCAAGACATTTTACGCCTAGTCGTTAGTTGTGCTTGCGCGTAATATGTATTTATGTGAAAAAAAAAAACACTTGCGATTATTAAGACAAAGTAATTATATACATGTAGTGAACACGATTACTATGTTTCAAGTCATATTTGTGTTTCTGAACAAAAAAAGATAAAAGAGAAAAAAACAAAAAAAAATGAGTGAAAAAAGAAATGAAAAATCAGCGAAACAGCGAAGAGTTTTTTCATCGAATCGCGTTTTTCCTACTCCCTCATGAAAATAAAACTCAGTATAGACGACTGCCGATCAATCAAACTGAAATAAAGCCAAAATTTTTCTTATAATAATGTTGTGATTACATATGACATGCATTAATGTTTACGTTCACAAGAAAAACGCGATTTCATTTCATTGACTTCGCTGTACATGCGCCGATTATATATTATGTACATTCACACGAAATTTCGTAAAATCAATAATTGATATACCCAGAAAACTGTCTTATGTAAAGATAACAATTTAAATAATCCTCCATTAATCGTAAAAATAATTTTTTTCATTTTTGATATCTTCTGTGTAATGTTTCGTTACTTTAGAAAATTTAGGCATGTGAGAACAATCGTGACGTTGAATGGGAATACTATAATTTGAAAAATTGTAAGGTAATATCTTAATTATACTTGTTTTCAAAGCGAAAAAAAGTATGCCGTATCCTTAGTTACAATTTAAAAATGTTTACCGTGTATTGTCTGTATCCAATTTCTATGGATAATTTTCTGAGTATATACAATCTATCTTCACTACAAGCGAAATGCACTTTAGTGATGTAAGCAATGATTTGTAACTGTAATTTTTGTATCGCTCTCGTATAATGAACAAAAGAAAATATAACGAATGCGCGAAGCCAATTTCACGGAGGCCTTCATGTTACAGGTATCCGCTTTTGTTTCTTCCGTTTTTTATCGTTTACGAAGAGTCAAAAAAACTAAATAAAAAACAAAAAAAAAAGAGAGAAAACCAGAACAAAAAGAGAACGGCAGAGTGATGAGGAAGAGTGAGTTTCGAATAAATTTAATGGCTGTGTTACAAGATGAGAAATGGGAAGAAAAGAGTTTTAAGAGCGAAACTAGTCTAATATCGTTCGACGTCTTATCATGTCAATGTGCGGCGACTACGTTGAGCGAGTGCCTGCTTTAAAGCTGCGAAACAATCGAGTGAAAAAAGAAATATTAAGATATATTTGTAAGGAGGTTATAGCTATTGCACCAGAATAAATTTCTTTAATCTTTCACTGGTAAACCCGATAATATTTAAAATTTCTACTTGAATAAATTAATATAGCTCTGATGTTGGTACACGTGGGTACATGTAAACACATTTTTTGATGATCAGCTTAAGTTTCCGTTATCATGTTAACAGTGTCAAAAGGTATTTTACATTCGGCACGAGTCTATTGAACTTTGATTCTAATTTATTTCAATATTCAAACTAAACTTCATTTTAATTAATCTATACACAGTTCTATATACCTAGCTATAAGTTATTTATTCAATGAGAAATTTTTTTTAACATTTGTGAATACGACTATAACCTCCTGTGCTTCTTGCACGGATAAGGGCACGATTTGAAAATCTAAAAGAAAATAACTAAGTGTTTTTTTAAATCTTCAATCTTGCACGTTGAACTGGCTGTGCTTTGAAATAAAAACAAAATAAAATGACTTTTTGGGTGTTTACATTGGCACGAAATGATAATACGAGACAGTTTTTTCGTCGTAAGCACGGCAAAAATTTGGTATTTTCACGGACTGAGGTGGCGTAAGGATATCAAGTTGCGAAAGCCCGTTGTGTGAAATGCTGCAGAGAATAATACTTTTCGTATTTTGCGTGCATACGATTTTTTAATATTCGAGACAGTATCATTTTTCATTCGAATAGGAGATAAAGGAGTAATGGAACAAATATTTTTCCTGATTTAATCATGGTAAAATCATGTTAATCAATACATGTATATTTATGATAATTTTCAAATCCATTTATGTGCGTTAGGTAATAGTAAAATCAAGCAAACTTGAATACCTATAAAAATGCAGACTGCAAAGTAGCTTTATAAGAAAATTTATTTTCGCTAAATTAGAACTCGAAATAAGTTTTCGGTTCTACTTAGCTAGTTACGAAATATAAAAGCTTTACTAAATGAAAATAAATAATTTTTAGCGTCATTAAGGGATTCATTACGTATTTTAGAACATATTTTTTGTGGTGTATTGTACATTGACATTTGGAACGACTGTCCCATCTTCAAATGCGAACATTAATGAAATACGCCTTTAAAATAAATTAAAATACCGTAGGTACGCTAATTGATTAGTTAATTATAGTAAATGTAAAATTAATTAAAAGCTCGAGAGCGCACGGAATAAGCTTTGACGCATTTTGATTTCCAGTTTCATCGGTACGATTTTATTGGCTCGTTCGCTTTTCGACATGTGCTCTCAAATGTTACTAAAAAGATGTACGCGCGTGAAAGCTTATTCCGATCTCTCGTGTCGATTATCGAAAGCCATGTACGCAGGTGCATCAATAATTTTTTATTGACAAGGAAAAAAAAAACGTAATAATTAGTAAATTTATTTTTATACACAAAGTATGATACATGTATTTTGTATATTTCTTGGCGACGAGAAAAAAAAATTGAGTTAACAAAAGGCACGTGTGCATGTATAAATCATAAAATAGAAGATGAAAAGGAAGAGCGGAAGCGAAAACTTTCTTGCCGTGATTACGAGCGAAACGCGGGGATCCATTTTGTTTTCGAAAGGAATCACTGATTAATTTTGAAGAGAGGCACTCGTGTGGATAATAAATAAATCTAAAGTATAACAAAAAAGAATGCGCTTCTTCACGTGTCGGTCCTCTGGTCCCTCATTTTCGAAGCAATGTAATGAATAAACAAAAATAAAAAAAGAAAAACACTATACTTACGCAGAAATGTCGATGAATATGATAAGTCGATAAACGCTGATTTATAATGTATACTTTTAAGCGATACATACATGAAACAAAAAAAGAATAAAAATAAAAATAAAAGGAGAACGATATTCCGCGTCTCTTTTTTCGGGCACAGAATATATAACTTTGATAATAAAGAAGGACGAGTCTTTTTCTCTCCCCACCTTCCTCATCCCCGCCCCCCGCCCCTCCCC
>UELU01144898.1:7016-56797 GCA_900490025.1 Megastigmus dorsalis
GTTGTTGATGTTTTATTAAGTGAAGAATAAATTACTTACAACGTATGGTCATTCTAAATATACCACTTTCATGTAAAAGTAATATTATCTAATGTTTTTCGAATAGTTGCTGATTTGACCCTCAAGTATCGCTTGTACATCCTTAATCACAGTATGCTCTAGTGTTCCGCAGTGGTTTCATCTTAGACCGATACTCTTTTGCGCCCATATTAATCACTTGCCAAGATGCTTAAACATTGTTAAACTCCTTATGTATAGAGACGATGTCAAGATTTATGCTAGGATCTCTAGTCCTTTGGACTCCTCCATAGTACAAGAGGACGGTAATCACATAATTGTGTGGTTGGCTTGCAGTGGATTAGCACTTAATTAATCGAAATGTTATATCATCTCGTTTTATAGAGTGAAAACGACTATAATTTATAATTACTTAATGGGAAATTCTGATTTACATAGAATGAGCATTACAGAGAATCTTGGCACAATGTTTGATTCGTTTTTTTAACGGTCTTTAAACGGTCTCTTAAAATCTTTTAACGGTCATATTGATAAGAGCATTGCTAAATCCTTGAGATTACTGGAATTTATTAAGGGGTGTTGAAGTCTTACCGTTACCACTAAACTGTTCTACCCACCGGATCCTGAATAATTAGTAATAACTAAATAAATACTTGAAATTATGCAAATCCTAAATGCAGGTGCACTTTGCCTATGAATTATCTATCATCTGTTAAAGTTTCAAGTGAATATTTTAATGACATCTTTAAATATTGATTTGAAACTGTACCAGATGATAGATAATTCATAGACGTAGTGCACCTGTTTTCCGAGTTTGCATAAAGAACATTTATTTAATTAATACGAATTATTTACTCCTCGGAAATTTAAAATTTCAATTTACTTCATACCTCATTAAAAGAACTTTAGTAGACTTCTCTCCGTTCTCTATCTCCCTTCACTATTACAACCTATTTAAGCTTTAGAGGACGGGAAATCCAATATAGTGGCTCGGTCCGTGACAGACACTTTAGCCACATGTATTAACAGCTATTAGATACTAAATTTACGCATTTTCTTAGAGAGATCGATCATCCCAAATCCCCGTCCTCTAAAGGTTAAAACACTGGTTGTACCTATTTTAACGTGTTCTTCAGTAATTTGATTGCCCTATACTCAGATTTATTTGGATAAATTTGAATCAGTTCAACACAAGATTCTTAGGTATTGTTCATTTAAAGGACGTCGGAGTCATTAAAATTTTAAATTATCCACCCTTATAACATAGAATTAAATCGCTCAGCCCATGAATTACCGATAAATTACGTAAATATAATATTTTTTGTTTGAAAATAATTGCAAAGTCAGAATCGGGTCATCCCTTGGATTAAATTAAAGGCAGTAAAAATTTGATATTTTCTTCTCTTGCTTCTATATTACTTTATTTTTCGACAATTTTTGGGCTTTCAATTTTCTAAAGCTAGAGCTCAGTAGATTCCTACCTTACCGCTAGAGTCCGTAATTTTGTATTGGACAAAATATATAAATGTAGAGATTAATTTTTGGAAAAACCGCTCTGACAACACCTCGGTAACGTTGGAAATATTATGTGACTTCAGTTTCATAAAATTCTATGTAGAATTCATGGAAAATTGATGAAACTGAAATCACACAATATTTACAACATTACCCAGGTGGTGTCAAAGCATTTTTTTTTTCAAAATTCAACCGAAAAAAAAGTTATCTACTATTATCCACGATATACATTCTAGTTTGGACAAAGGAGACGCTATCTTGATTTACATTACCATGTACATCTATATACACTGCATGAATAATAGTAGATAACTTTTTTTTTCGGTTGAATTTCGAATTAAACGCTGACACTACCTGGGTAATGTTGTAAACTTTATGTGATGTCAGTTTCATAAAATTCTATGCTGAATTCACGGAGATTGTTGTCGCCAAAAATTTCTGCGACAAAAATCTCCGTCAATTGCGAACGGAATTTGATGAAACTGAAACCACATAATATTTCCAACATTACCGAGTGGTGTCAGCGCGATTTTCCAAAAATTAATCTCTATCTTTATATATTTTGTTCAATACAAAATTACGGACTCTGGCAGTAAGATAGGAATCTTTCCGGCTCTCACACATCCCCTTTTGTAATATTTTTTTTACGTTTTGACGCTCAGTGTGCAAAGTAAAAAAAGCATTTTCTACGCTTTTGACTTTTTATCCTATCAATATTTAGAAAAAATAAAAAAAATAAAAACACGTATTTATAACGAAACTTAGCTATTTCCAACAAAAAAGGATAGTATAATTCTTTGAGTAGTGTATATTAACTTATTTAGGTATCTTTGCATTACAATAAAGTTATAAATTGTGTTACCACTTTCGTCGGATTTTGAATTTTAAAATGGGTAGAAAACTTAAATTAAAATAATTTTAAACATTTTGCTGTACTTACTAGGAGAGGAACAACACTCCAGATCACAGGTTTAACTAAAACTCTAATAAGATATATTTATTGATACCAAATTATGAAAAAAACCAAAATCAATTCACCCTAACGCGCAAAAAATTATGAGTCTTACTGTTATTTTGAGAAAATTGGATAAAAATAAATAACAATTTTGCAAGAAAGAAAAGCTCTAAAATAATTTTTCTAGAAGAAAGTGAAAGCAGCAAGAAGGAACTTTAACTTAATTAAAACTTGTGGTGTATAAAATATGAATTTTCCGCCAAGCTGTAGGAGATTGAAAATAGAGGGAAAATGAACTCACGATCCGTTCGTTCTATTTTATCGATTTTCGGTTTAATTTCAACTTTACAGAAAAATCATATTTTTATATATAACAAGTCTTAAGTTAGTGCTTCTTTTTACTCAGATTTTCTATTTGGAAATAGTACATTTCGACACGGGGACGGAAGAGGATTATTTCACTCACGAGACGTTTTCGAGTGTGGGAAAAATCCTCTTGGGCCCTAATCTCGAACCGTATTTTTCATCACGAGAGCCGTAAACTCGCATCAAACATACGATTTTGAGGTTAGAATGATGAAAATTATTTTAAAGCTATTCCAAGATGAATTATGAACAATAGTATAAAAATTGATTTTTATCTACTTTTTTAAAAATAACACTACAACCGTTCATAATTTCAATAGATTAGGACGTTAGGGTGCATTGCTTTGTCTTTTTTTACAATTTCGTATAAAAAAATATATCCCAGAGTTTTAGCCAAATCCATGATCCAAAGGATTGATCTGCTCCTAGTTAGTATTAAATTTCAAATTGTTAAAGTAAATTTTATTCTTGTTTTAATAATGGAGGTTGTTCTACGAAAAGTAAAATATATATTGCAATGTCTTAATGTATATCCTTTCAAAACCAGGGCAATATTCATTTTTTTTTAATTTTAGCATCTATATGAATTAAAAAATTTTAATAATTTGTCATTAAGATTTGGACTTTTAAAGTATTGCAATAGTCCTATTTTAGTTAAAATAGCTTAAAAAAAATTTAATTTTTTAAAATATTGCAGTTACAGTAATGTTATATAGAACAATTATACAATATTCTCAAATATTTTGTTAGAACAAAAAAAAAATCAAAATCAAACCTATAAATATAAAATTGTATATACATTTATTCAATCTTTAAAAGAGGAAATAAAAATAAAATTAAAAAAATGGATCACATCTAATATTTGATTTATATACAACAAACTTTTATAATTTGTATTTATTATGAATTATTAAAATAAATAAGATCCAATCCTTGAATCTGTAAATTAAATTTTATGGTTTTTAAGCAATAGTAAGAATAGATTATATAAGATATGTAACAAATAGATATACTACTGGTGATCCAATTATAAAATTTACAAAATATTGAATTTTAGTTTGCAAGTTAGTGTATAAGAATTTTATACACTGAGCCTATACATACAGGTAATATAATTTATCTCTAAGGATCTATCTTTTAACCTTGTAAATTCTGTAGTTAAATTGAAAAATTAATAAATATATGTATATACTTTTTTAGTAAATTTAAATTTTGTTCCATCAGAATTAAGGACTTGCAGGTGTAAATTTTTAATATTATTTTAAAAAATTAATTGTTAATATTTTATGTATATGTAGAATTGAGAGTTTAAGTTAATAAAAATAACAGATATATTTAAAGTTTAACTGAAAACTCAAATTAAATTTTCTATTGATTTAAAAAGTGTGCTATAAAAAATAGAATTTCTGTTTATAGAACTTCGAATAAGTTATGATTCAATATGCTACTTGTTCAATTTTTTCATATCGCATTCCTCATCACTCTTAACGATAAGGAGATACTTTCTTGGAGGTACCCACCTTGATAGGTTCCCCCCATTGTGGTTTATTGATGGATTCATCCCATTTATTATATTGTGCATGGAGACTTTCCAGTTTAGCACTCATTCGTTGGAATAATTCTTCAAATTCTTTGTCATCTATTTCTTTATCGCTGTAAGGCATAGGTTCTGTCATTTGCGTGTGTAAATGCTCTGGTTGTTTCAAAGGAGCAACATCTTCATCTTCAATAAATTGAAAAGGATTTATGCTCCATCGTTGTAAATTGGAATTTTTCAACATTGGTGGTGTCAATTTTTTATTCTCTCGTAATCGGAGGTTATGTCTATTAACTGTACTATTTCTTAAATTAGATTTGTTTTCCAACTTTGGATAATCACTGTTAAAATTTAAATTTTTCTGGTAATTTGAACCATGGTCTGGACTAAAATTTTCATTGTTCAAATTTTTTCCATAAGATTTATTTAAGGCAAGTTCTGGACTTTTCTCTTTATTATTTAACTGTTTTTCTGCAGAAGTTGATTGTACTGTTGAACTTCCAGCAATCACAGCATTCCTGTAACTAAATGTTGGGAATGGTTGTTCAATTGAACTATCTTTCATTGTCTCTGGGGTATTTTGGCTTAATAAGGAATTATCCAAAGGGTTTGGATATGCTTTATATTGTTCCTAAAAAAAAAAAAGAAATAAGATGATTAATAAGATGCAATAATTAAAAAGTAATTTTTACAATTTTTTTACATTTAAAAATAACTCCATAGAAAAATATAGTTTGCCCAAGATTTATACTTACTTTATTTTGAACTACTTTTGATTCTTTCAAGACCTCGAATATCGCCTTCATATCTTCAGTGGACATATCCTGTTCCAAAAGATCAACCGCTACAAAAAAAAAAGAATTTTAATAACTAAATATAATTGCTAAAGAATAGTAGAATCAATGTATATTAAAATCTCATAATTATTAATTGTTTAAACACATTATATTAGAAATCACTATAAAATATACAAGAATTGCAGAATGTGCTGTAGGAAGTATAATAATTTTTTCTGCTATCTTTTTCCTTTATAAATAAATGTAATACCTGCGAGTTCATTCCTCATTTCTTCCTCCTCCTGTTCTTCTTTAGAAAGGGGTTTATCCCTTAACGATGCCATTTCTAAAAACGAATGATTACTCCAGTTTCCTCGTTTGTTTGCCCCTTTCTTTATTCAGTAGTAGAGTCAAGAGCACGCGTCCTGCCGGTAAACAAAATATAAACTACGCCGTCACAAACAATGCACCGTTTTCTTTTATGCGCCAACATTTGCAGTGTTTTACACTTATTCTTTTAGCGTTATAAACAAATAGTACGTATCAACTGAACGAGCGTGCATACCGAATTCGAGAGAAAAATGAAGAAAGCTCTCCCTCTTTTTGTCTTTTTGACAAAAACATGGAGATTGGCGAATGGCGAGTGGCAGGTTTGTCGTTTTGTGTGAGTGTGTGACCGTGTGACGTTTCAGCCCAATTTCTATTGTGCGATGTGTATGTGATTGTTGCATGACTTGTCCCGTGTCCGTAGCATAGCACCTTCTGATTGGTTAATGGTTATAAGTTTTATATACCTATATAGATATACCAGCAAATACGATTGGAAAATTTGGCGCTAAAATACCATAGCGCCTTCCTATCAGAATTGATAGAATTGTTTTGTCCGAGCGTTATACCAGTTATACACCACTATTTATGTTGTTTTATTTAAAAAGTAAGAGTTGTTCTTAATTTAAATACTTTTTGAAAATTATCATGGATGATGACCAAAAATTGATAAAGCTAGTTTACTCAACGTTTAATATTTATGGATTAACAATAACAAAGTAACGTATACTTAACTATAACTATTATTTTTTTTATTCTTTAGTGCAATAAGTTTGAAAAAATTAAGTAATAACTCTTTTAAGGAAACTAAGTGGAATAGTTGCAAAATACTTACAAAAGAATCCAGAACTTGATCCTGAAAGTTGGATAACCAGAATTGTAGAGCAAATACTGACACAAAATTTATCAACTGCAGTAGTTGATATAGAAAACATAAAGCTCGCATTGAAAGAATGCGTTAAGCCAGAAAGTACATTAAAAGAAACCGAAACAATAATAAATGTTATCGATGTTTTCACCGTACCAAAAGTTGTGTATGATTTAAATAAGAAAAAATATGTTTTACAAAAAATGGGTCAGGATTTATTTCCTGATGCTATGTATAAATCATTGTTGTTTAAAGAACGGCTAGATTTATTATGGTACAGAACGCAGAGACATCCCAGTTTTGCTCCATCTAAATTTGGAATTAATGAGGAAAATAAATTACAGTTAGTGCCTGTAGAATATCTACTCAGTGAATCCAAAACAAAGAATGTATGTATTATGGGTTTGCTGGCTCAGCTGACCGAAGGACAATATTACATAGAAGATTATGGCGGCTCAGTAAAAATAAATCTTAAAGATGCTATATCCTTTTATATCTCACAATATTGATGAATCAATACTAGATTTGTATCTATTTATGTTCTTTTTTTTTTAGTTTTCTTAAGAAGGTTCATCAGGTATGTAGCAATTCAAAACAAAGTGGCAATAAACTCTATTGATTAGCTCAGTTAACATTTTCGATTAACGTTATTTTATCAGATCATTATAAAGTTACATATTATATTTATTAATTTCAAACAACATGCATTGTATAAAAAAATACAATGTTGCTGTTATCTTAGATAATCGAGGTTACTCTGCTCAAGCTTAACTATTTTACACAAAAAACATATAAATTATAAGTTTTGTAGTTAAGCTAGCAAGTTTTACAAACTCTCAAAATATTCCTTAAATATTCTTTTACTGCGTGTAAAAGTTTTTAGTAAATCGTTCGTTAATAACTACACAGTTTAAGTTAAAATTCTAGAAAAATGCTCTACATAAGATTCAATTTTAAATTACAAAAATTTATTTTATTAATATCTCATTAGTAAGGGTATTAAACAACTTCAAAATTTAACATTTTGCTTAATATGTAATAATAAACTTATATATATAATATCATCAGAATCTGTTATTTAATTCTAAGCCTGATGAACCGCCTTAAATATTTCTGAAGTATTGTGTTATTAAAATTTAAGATGTATTTCCTTAATTCAAACACACTTCTATAGCTCAAGTTTGATCATGGAAGGATCTATTGTTTTAGCAAAAGGCATATATGTAGACGGAGTTTTTCAAGTTGAAAATATTGATTTTCCACCTCGAGAGCCATCAGAAAGTAGCCGACTGGATTTTGGAGATGCTAATACTTTTGGTGGACTTCATCCAACATCATTAAGATTATCAGAGAAACTGAAAACACATGAAGAGGCTAATAAAGATAACTATTTTATCTTTGTTTCAGAATTTTGGGTAGATAGTGAAGTTGTTTTAAAAAAATTCAAAGTTGTATTATCTGGATATTCCGATTCTCCTCCTGTTGCCTTTGTAATATGCGGGCACTTTTTAAGTTCTTCCAATGCAGCAGATGTTAAAAAGTTAAAAGAAGGATTTAAAAAGCTTGCAGGCATGATTGCTGAATTTCCAATGATTCAACAAAACACTAAATTCATATTTGTACCTGGACCTTACGATTTTAGTGCTCCTAAAATTTTGCCACGAGCTCCATTACCAAAATATATAATAGAGGATTTTTTAAAAGTTGTGCCGGAAACTTATTTAGCAACTAATCCTTGCAGAATACAATATTGTACAAAAGAAATTGTTGTGTTTAGAGAAAACATGCTCTCTAAACTTTGCAGAAATACACTTCATTATCCAGAAAAGCAAGTAGATGAAAATGGTGAAGAAAAAGGAGCCCAAGTATATGAAGCTGTAAGAATAATTTCCTATTTTTTTTGATTTAAGGTGTTTCATAAAATTATTTTTAAATGTTTATATTTTCTTTCAGTTTGCCAAATCAATTATTCGCCAATCACATTTGACTCCACTATTGTTTACTGTAATTCCCGTGTACTGGAAGCATGATCAGGCATTGCAGCTCTATCCAACCCCAGATCTTGTTGTTGTTGCAGATGATTTTCAACCATATACCACAAATTATTTTGATTGTAAAGTTATTAATCCAGGATCATTTGTAAAAAGTAATTTTTCATTTAAAGTGTATTATCCATTTGACAAAACTGTAGAAGATTGTGATGTTCCTGAAGATCAAGACTAACTAGTCTTAATAACTTTTATTAAATGACTTAAAATAAGTGAAACAAAAAAAATGGAAGTGAACCACTGTAAATAATTTTATATTATATGTTATATTTTTAAATTAAGTTTATAAGGATTTGTATGTACATTGTAAAGTAATTAATTTTCAAAAAATAATCATTTGTTTTATATTTTAGAAATACATAGTTTTTATTTATCAATATGACGATATTAGCCTAATAATAATTATATTAATAATTTAAAAATCAAATTTGGCCAATTGAATGTAATTTACAAATAAAAACATAAAAACAAAACCTATTCGCAAATAAAATATGAAGCAAATTTATATATAAGCTTATCAGAATGTACATTTTTAGACTAAAAAGTATAGGGAACAGTAAAAGGTCGAGGAATACTCAAAACGAATAATGCACTTACATTTTTGAAAGTAGTTTTATCAGAATTCAAATAATAGAGTATGTGTTGTAAACAAATACTTTTAAATACTATATATGTACAATGACATAACTTGACTTTCAACATAACAAGCACAGAGTCAATTAAGACGTAATCACTAGAATACAATCAGACCCAACTGTTTTAACCGTACATAATTTAAGCAAAGTATGTTACTAACAATAAGTCTGAAAGTTGCTTAATTTCATGTGACAAAAATATATCGAAATATTTAGAACCAACTCTTACTAGCTATTACTGAGTCGCGTATCACAATTTATGTATACCGAGGCACGTGAAAACCTCATGTGGTATTTGAAATGAATTTGGATTACACAACTCTGCAACATCAACTTTACGCATTACTTCATTAAGAAAATCGAAAGGCTACGGAAGTTGTCTTTATTTCTTTCAATCACGAGTGATAATGATTGAATAAAAAAAAAGTGCGAGAGTGGATTTTCTTAACAGAAATCTACATAAAAGAAAAAAAAAATACTAGACTATTGCACATCCTTCTTGAGTATGTTTTAATTTAGCTTTGTTGTAAATAAAGTTCTGTTGTACGCTAGTCAATTCCTCCATTTTCTCATATTAGGATCGTCGGGTTCCATTTCTCTTAATACGTAGTAATACGATTATGTACCAGTGCTTTTCGCGCGTAACTATATACAGATGCATAAATTGGAGCGTCGCATTTATAAATTCAGTCGTCGGACGGTTTTTTGGTCCTACACGCTCCACGTCTCATGAATTTCCTGGTTTATTGTTTATTTCTCCTGGAAAAGCGAATAAAATATTTATTTTAATACAGCATAAACGTGTTGAGATCTAATGTCAATGATCTGATAACTCAACATTTTAAATAATAGTAGTTCAATTGATTTTAAATTTTGCAGAAATCACATTTTTGTTAGCAATAATAATTTACAAAGTCTTCATTGGGTAACGTAATTTACGAATAGATTACTCATCCAACAAGTTACGGAATATATACACTTTTTAAGTTAAAAATATTGTGCACCGTCTTTGACACTAAAATTGCGATAAAAAATGAAAAAATTGTTATTACTCTACTAACTATCTCTCTGGTATCTTCGGCAGGCTTCGTTTCTCTCCTCTGCGTCGAAGTACCACAAGGTAATGGCGTATCTCGTTTTGTAAGCCGGTTGAACCTCGTGTGGATTTCTACGGTCTGACCAGAAAAATAAAATTCGATCAAACAGCGGCTCGATATCCGCTACTTGATCCTGCCAGCCTTCCGGGAATATCCTCAAAAGACCTCCATTTTGCTGCAAATGAATATGATATTTCTTTGTTACTTTGTGAATTTCGTGATAAATCTCGTCAATTCGAGTCCACGCCGCTTATTCCAAATACGATTTTTAAGTTAATATAAGGAATGCATGCATTGATTAATAAATATAAAGTCAATATATAAATTGAAATTTTTAAATGAATGTAACGCAACATTACAAATTTGCTATGTACACGGAAAGCCTTTTATAATATTATTTTGTCAAAAAAATTAATAAACGCTGCGACTTCATTATTTTTCACACGAAGGATCGATTTTAAATGTAAAGTAGAAAATGTCACGCATGGTCCCAATTATTCATATTCATGCAAACCAAAAGTCCATTACACGTATTGGAAGCGCATTGCAAAAACGTGATAAAATGTTCAATTACTTTGATGTCCCAATTTCTATTTAAATAGTATATCGCTGTGATACACCTTCCGTCTCGATTTGGATTGTCCACGTGTTTAACGTAATGTGAACCGTAGCCAGGATAACACGCTACCATAGCCTGCAACAAAAAGACAAGAAAAATACATAAAATACGAGTGTTACAGTTTTTTTTTTCTACGACTTTGAAAGTCTGCGCCAAATGAAATTGCTTAATTGTAGAGAGGAAAATTTAAAAAGAAAAAAAGTCTATTGCGTAGTTCTATCGCGTTTAATCGTGACTCACGAATAGCGCAGATTTTTTCCTTGATCTTGTACCGCAAACAAATCATTAACGTTCGGATCAAACGTCAAAGTCACGATCGATTTAGGAAAAAAAAAAAAAAACATTTTGTTTGAATGAGTTCCCTTCGCGGAATCCGTCACAATTGTGCGTAAAATTGCATTGCAGTTTAACTTGCAGCTTTCGTACGAAAAAAGATTCACATAAGTCTAAATAAATAATGGAATTACTCAGTGCTTGAACAAGACTTGGCTCCTCATATTTACTTCTTTTTCGTCGCTTAAATGGATAAGATACCAGTGTTATCCTGCGCTTGTGGGTGACATTATATATATATAGCCTGAACTTTTTTTCCATCAGCTGCACTTTTTTGCGATCGCGCAATATACTGATTTATTTTATACTTGCGTAGCTGCTATCCATTCACGAATTGATTATTTTTAAAAGTGGACACACTAAAAAGCGCATAATGCATTAACTTTTTTTAGCAAAGATTACGAAGTTCTTATTCGAGGGATATAATTGAAGAAGATTGCCAGAATTGCATTCGTTTTGGGGTTTGCTTAAAAATACACTTCCTACGGGTGCATATATATGTGTTCGCTATCGCCTCGGAAATAATATTTTCTACGTAGCTGAGTCTTATTTTAAAGTTAATATAGACTGCATTAGCTTCTTTTGACATTAAAATTATTAGCAATTGTTTGGCGACACTGAAGTTTAATTATAGTTTAAAAATATACGACGAATAAGAGTGAAATTTGTGGAAGGCAATTTATCGCTTTTTATATGTGTCGATGAATAGTGGAGAATGGAAACAATTTATTCATTTAATAATTTATTGATTATTCAGTTATTTTTTTTTATTTAAAAAGTTCTTAAAATTTATAATTAATATTAAGTTAGTGGAATATAATTTTTTTTGTTAACTTCTTACAGAAAATGAGTTTTTAAACTCTGGCGTACTGGAATTTGCATTAATCATAGAAATGCGAAACAAAGTCAAATGTTTCGTGCGATAAGTAATGTGCTTAACAACAGGTGTGAATGCTGATGTAATTCTTTAAAAAGGAATTTACTGCTGCTTGGCTGGGTTATATAACCTTTGTAAATGAAATATAACTTATATTTTAACAACGCGTGTAAATAATTAGTCTCGGGCAATTTACGAACCAATTTATAATAATAGTTGCGTTTATATTTAGCACACGAATTTTAAAAAGCAATCGTCAACGATACAGAGGTAACCATTATTATTTGACAAAAATCCGTGAAACTATTTTCAATCTTCGCCAAATTAATTAGTTGTTAATAAGCATAAAGTCTGTCGAATCATCGGTAAACATTGTCCAAGTGCAAAGAAATCGCTCGAAACGCGTTCATTCAACTCGAGCATAGCGCACGAGTTCGACATTTCCATCGCAACATCTCGATAATCGCCTCGAAAACAATGATCCTCGAGTAATTAATCCTCATAACGGAGAACCGCAGCCTAAGTTGCATATATATTAATAGAGATGTCAATTTAGAAAGTTTGCACAAGAGTTCCGAGAGAGCGAGAGAACCGTGCTCGAGTCCACGTATACACACCGCTCGTACACCCAAAAAAAAATCCGAGCACAAGTCTCGACACTCTCCCTCCCTCTACATGGGATACTCCATGGCGTTGGGCACGTAGACGGTCGCGGGGAATGGTGTTACGAGTGTTACGATAAAGGAATCTGCTGCGCTTCGGCCGTACTATACGGCGAGTGTCTGCAGGGAAGCACGTAGAAGAGAAGCCAATGGAACATGTGGAATTGAGCCTCGCTGTTAACGGGAAACCGATGCCCATTTTCCGTTCTTGCTTGGATATATAGAGGATGTTTATGTCTGCTCGAAGGGGCATTGATATTTTTATATGGTGTTTGCAATTTGGTCTTTAAGCTTCTATATAGGCTATATGTTTCGTACCGATGTACCAATATCGTGGAAACGGATTGGGAAATATTTATCGCGTAATTATTGCAAAAATAATTTGCGTATATATGGAACTTAGTCGTTGGTGAGAAAGAACACACGCGTTTTCGCTCGTTTTGATATTAAAAAAAAAGTTGCGCTGATGAAAGTTATTCCAGCTGTTTTGATTATTTATAAAACTGATGCGGACTGTAATATGTGTCATAATGTGGGCGGATATCATATACGATAGATAAGCTACTGGTTACAATGCAAAACCAGGAAAACTATCGAGCGTTTCATCCTTCTAATCGTGAAGGAAAAGCCACCACACTGAGCTTGTGTTACAGATTTGCCGAGACCATTCTTGTTTTCTTTATGCCAAACGAATGTATGATTCGGCGGTATTTAGCAGCTGCCAAAACTTGTTTTTTTTTTTCTTTTCCGCGAAAAAATAACATTGGATCACGAGGAGGCGCATAACAAGTTGCGCTCGGTGTTTTTTGTTCTGCAGCAGCTTGTGTTAATTAATTTATAGCGTAATATATAGTCGCAGCATGAATGAGTCGGCAGATCTCGCGCTATAGATAGAATCAGTCGCGATTACACACCCTGCATATTTATACCGCACACGAAGTTTTCGGAGCTAATAAGTTTATGGGTTTTACATTGAATGATACATTCCCTAATTGCACTATATATGCGCGTGTACGTGTGCGCGCGTCGCGGTTAGCATTGAAAAACACGTTTTCACGAGATTCTCGAGTATTTTTATCATATATATAAAGATAGAAATAATGAGAATGCATTTATGATTTGAAAATTAATTGAAATTTATCGCGGCCGTATATTTAAATGTAATTAATAAATGTCAATTTATAATTGTATACTAGCTGTCATTCACACTCAAGATAAGACGCGTATATCTCGAGTGTATTTTTAATCTTAGCCGCCGTAAAGTTGAAGAATAGAAATTAATAAGTTATAATAAAATGATTTTTCACTTAAAACTTATACATATATTATAAAATACGGCTATCATTACAGATTACAATTATGGGCTCTTTTAATAGAACCAGCATAAGGAATGAGCTCAGGGTTATCGTGACATCTTCGATGAGAAATAGACTCCTCACTGTTCTTCGTCGATTCGCGCATGATTTTGAAATGTTTGCGATAATTTTAAATGCGCGGATGTAAATTTGTTACATGAAAAAAAATTTTTATTATTACATCACACAATTAGATCCAGAAAAGGTATAGCGCGTAAAGCACGCATAGAGCCATTATACGTGTATGCAGGGAGCGCAAAGTTCAGGCGTCCGAAAGCATTGAGAGAGTCGGTCCCGGAAAAGCCTTCCTCGCCACTCGAGTATATAAAGCAGACGATACCCGTCTCAACCTTGGCACCACATTTGGCTTTTATCATCGTGCCGTGCGCCACCTCACGTATACATATTATTTTCACGAAACACTGTATATATACACTAATAAGCCGCAGACGCGTGCGAGAAATGCCCAAAACGCCTACGTTCCACATCTCGTATTATATATTCGCGGGAGCGGTATACATATATGCAAATTCAACGTGAGCACGTCACAATGTCGTCCGTGTCCTTTCTTTTCATTAGGCTATGATGTGGCCCCGCACGCTACCATGAGATACCCGTACTGTTTTATACTTTTTCTTCAATGCTATATCGCGCGAGGTTTCAATGTCGCGTCTGATTGGATTGATTATATATACTTATATATAGGTGGGGAAAGCGAGAATCGAGCCGAGTTTAGATGTACGGAAGGAGTTCGTGTATATATGTACAAGTGAAAAAAAGTAGCTTTCCCCCCGATGCGTTGGCTGTCACATTTTCGGAAGTTCAGCGATATATACAGAGTTTAAATATGCAAAAGCGGTTATTAATAGAATAAATATAATGCCGAACGAATCGCACAAGTTTTATCGTGCTCGTATATAAATGCTTCAATTTCATACAGACCGCAAATTAATCATGTTTACGCGACAGCGACTTTCTTCAAACCACCGATTAATCGTAAAAATAGTATCGTTTAAAAAACAAAAAAAAAAGACTCGAATAAATGATTCATTCCCTGTACAAAAATAAACACTCGACTTGCTATACCGAAAAGAAAAAGAAAAAAAAACTTGGAAACCCGCCGTCTAAACAATTGCATATAAAAGCAAAGCCTCTTCATTCCGCGTACACCCACAGCGTACGTAAACACACATATATCGGATTAATAATCATCGCTCGAGCTCTGGTGGACTTTTTAAGAGCACCGACTGCCGCGCCACTTATGAATTCGCACGAGTACACACACATGCGACGACGACGACGACAAAGCACATAATAGACTCTAATTGAACGTGAAAGGAAAATAGAGAGATAGAGAGAAAATGGGGAGGATAGAGAGAAACGAGGACACCGATGCACACCGCCGCCGAGCGCAAAAAGCTCTAGCGGTGCACCGCACGCAGAGTAAACAATCGATTATGAACATTGTGACGAGCGCAAAAGGTGCCTACGTGACCGCAAGGCGCGGGTCCCGATTGCTTTTATACTCCGGACATATATATATATATATATATATATACATATCTCGATGTGCATAAATATTAGCGGCTGATAATTTGTGATAAGGTGCGCGCTCTCGGTAGTCCGAAGGGGGTTTGGGTTACATATCGCGTGCAGCTTTCTGACGATATTTAGGCATATGTACCCGAATACGTTGCACATGCGATATATGTAGGCGTGTATTGGAGGCGCCACGTTATGATGGGCGATTCATCGTGCTGCATGCGCGCGGTTCTATTTTAGCTTGGACTTGCAATAACCTTCCTTCTCGGCGCCACCGTGATTCGATTTGTTTATGCGACTGGCTTTTTAGAGCGGATATCTTCGTTTTCGAATCGTTTAGTTTGTTTGATCTTTTTTCTTTTAGCTGTATTGGAATTTATGCTATTTCAAGTCACGTTTTGATATATAAAAAAAATGATCGCAAGATATGCACCTTTATTATTACGCAAATTTCGTTTCTACAAAATATTTGTGAGTAAGGAATATACATATGCGGTTTCTTCATAATGAGTGTATCTAATGCGGTCGGTAAAAATGTTCATGTGCGTAATTGATATAAAATGAATAAAGGCGGAAAAAGAAACTGTCTCAGATACAATCGAGATAGAATCGCGAGCAAAACGGGGTTTGTAGTGACAAACATATATGTATATATAAAGTAAGATCGGCTTGTTTCGAAAGCTTTGTTTACAATTTACGCGTGAGTAATCCAGTAAGAACAAGAAGTACAAGTGCGCTTCGCGTATTATAACGAATGACAAAGGGGCTATGCGTTTTTAGCGCTCCGAATTCAACATGTGATTATTCGGCTGGGGGCAAAAAAGCCATGCGCGTAAACAGAGCCTATAACTGGAAACTTTTTTGAGCGTTCCAGAGGTTTCCTAAAGGATCGGTAAAAATATTCCAAATTCACGTGGATCGATCAGTGACTGAGGAATCTTCCAAACTGGAATCTTTCCATTTTGCATAATGAGATGATGCACTCACAAAGTCGTCTGGAGTAGAAGAACGTATGGACCCCCGATATTCAAACGATCAATGGAGATGTTCGGGATGCCTTGCGATATTACGAGAGTTAGTGGTTTGTAAAATTTCCATGCTAATTCATTCTTTTCTTTTGCAATTCCGTAGAGACCTCTAAAGTGTCCTCATACCTGAAGTGATATACAAATTATAATAAGAAAAAGCGTAAACGATGAGTCAACAGAAATATATATGCCCATTGAACACACACGAGTATTTAGTTTAATGTAATAAACTTTTCGGCGAAATACTTGGCACGATTTATATAATTTATAGTCATCGTTGAGACCTTACGTGATTGTGTATCCAATTATGAGTGCCAAAAAATGCTAAAATACAACATTGCCAAATGAAAAGAAGCAAATGTATGTATAAATAGAAAATTATAAAAAAATTATCAATACATTAGCACGCATTAAAAAACAGTAAAAAATTGTGATCGAATTCAAAGCGAGAGACCACCAGCGCAATCCGTAAATAAAGTGAATTGTATATTAGGTATCAGCATGAGACGACAATAAAATCGAGATTCTCCATAAATTTCACTCCAAAATTATATCTTACTCTCATATTCCCATCATCATCAACTCAATAGGCTATCAACGTATAGTATCTGCAGTTCAAACGCGAAAAATACGCGCAGATTATACAAAGACCGCACGCAGCTTCCCATTCAATAAACGCTAATTTTGCGCTCTACCCTCGTGCGTCGAAAATAAGGAAAGATAAACAAAATCTCCGCATAAAATCAACGTAATCGGTCATTCCTATACTTCGACATCCAGACATTTGCAGCATTCCTCAGTTTGCCAGTGCGAAAAAGCGACGATGTAGATATAAGTAATAATCTAAAAAGTTGGAGGGCTCGTAAATTTTGGGTTTTTTTTTTTTTTTTTTTTTATATAAGAGGAAATAGACAGTCTAAAAAGTGTTGAAAAGTTGTATCTCCTCGTACGACAGCGATAGTAGAATATTATTTTGCAATATTTACCGACTGTCTCATCACGTGTGCATAAAAAGTTACCGAATACAACCCAAAAGACCATTCAAGAAAGCGACAGTGGTCTCTTATGTTTTGGACTTTCATTTTCGTCCTAACGAGCAGTATCGGGAATTTACAACCAAAAACAGAGTGTAAAATAACAATCGGTAGATGACGAGGGAAAAGAAAAGACGAAATCCTGTTTACGTAATTAAAGAGCCGTCCGCAGCGTATAAAGCACGTGAGCGGGGAAGTCGATGCAAAACCGCTCGGGACTCGAAATTCGCGCTACAGTATATATATAATATACTTATACATGTGTGTACATGATATGTATATATATAGAGAGAGAGAGAGAGAGAGAGCGAAAGAGCGAGTGCAGCTGAGAGGCGTCCGCAGCGAGAGAGAGAAAGAGCAGCCAGCGGCGGCGCGACTGTGGCGTACGTGACCGACTGCACTGAGTGCGATTCTCTCCTCTCCCCTCCCCCTCAGCCCTCGCGGTAAGACAGAGACAGACGGATAACACTATACACACGCGACGCTCTGTATGCGTGATGTGTGTAGAAGAGAGATAGAGAGCATAAAGGCTGTCGGTGCGGCGATGAGGACGTATCGGCGGCGGGCAAACGGCTGAGCGTATGAATGGCCGGTGCGCCGCGGCGAACCAGTCGATTCTGCGATTTATGATTCGCCGGGTGTACTATATACAGAGTTATATCGCTATCCGATCCTATTATTGTATATATAACTTCTCTATTATTTTCGGGTGCACGTTGTACAGGTTGACTCGTTAGTCGAGCCGCGCGTAGGAGTGTTGCGCGCTCGTTCAGTCATTTTTTTCTTTTTATATTTGCAGGTGCGCTCGACTGTAGCGAGAGAGAGAAAGAGAGACGCGTGTAGTAGAACGTGCGTAGAAGCGATCTCTGTTAGACGTGCGAAACGGGGATTTTCACGCTCGCGGAAAGAGATGTGGGCGTGCGTACGGTCGCGTCATCGTTTTGCAAACATTTAACCCCAGGTCTATTGGTCGGGATTTTCGTGTATGGAACTGAGTTTGCGCGTGTGCATTTCGATTGGGCAAGGTCTTCTTTATCTATTTGATTCTCGCGGGCTGTTTTAGTGCAGTGCTTTTTATTGATTGTATTTATGATCTTGTATATAAATCATGAATTAAATCTGGTATTAAATTGTTTAACCTGGTATATCTTTGCGGATCTATTTTTGGTCATGATGTAAATGGAGAATGAGCTTCTTTTGTCTGCAATTGCTGATGAATAATTATTCATTAAATAAATGAAATTCGGAAAATTGAAAATTCAAGTTTTACACAGACGAAATTGAATTTTCGAGAATAAAAGAGTCTTGCTTTCGAAGAAGAAACAAAGGTGGTTTGTTAGTTTCCAATAGATAATTTTTTCTGCCATTGCTAACGAATTTGCAATAATTTTCTTTCATCACTACTTAACAATAAATATTGCTTTATTTGTTAGAGATTAAAGATCAATAAATATAGTAAAAAATCGTTTATTATCTCACTACTTATTGCTACCACCTAAGAAGATAATCTTAATCTTGAATTACAGTAAACAATACCGTTCCAATGCAGGAGATAACTAGTTTTTTACGGTAATTGTTAGTTTTTTCTTTCGATGTGCCAGTACTTGACACATGATTTAACTCAAATGATTTTACATGCTGAAATATTTTGGAGCTAAAAACTTAAAATCCAAAATATAACTGCAATTTTTTCAATATATTTTTGCTTCAAGACACAGTATTTACTGTGCAACAATCTCAATACAATTTGATATTAATCATTGTTTATAATAGATTTTAACATTAGTACATTAAAATGCATGAAATCATTTGTAATTTAAATTATTTTATACTTTATAAAATGTTTTATTTTGAACATTATTGATTTTAACTCTATGTAAGTAAAGGACTTTAAAAAAAGGATTAAAAAAATCATTTTCTTATTTTACTTCACAGTATCTTATCTAACATTATTTACAGATAATTTTTTAGCATACATTAAAAATATCAGGTAATCAATTTTTACATGAAAAGTGAAAATTAAGTTTTCTTGCCAATGTAATATATTGTAATTGAATAAACTATTTTAGTACTTCAAAACATTTAGATTTTCTCAAATTTTTAAATGATTTTTAACTATTGAATAATTTTGAATTTTAATTTATTGGTAAAATTAAATAATTTCTTATTTGCACATTATTAAATTTTAATTATTCAAGATTCTTTGACGAATTTATGGGAAAATTAAATTTTCTATAAATCTATAATAATAATATTTGATAATTATAAATTACCTTAGTCCTGCCATTTATTGTGTATTCTCCCATCTTTCCATTGTTGTACATCTTATTAGCCCTCATGATAATAGCATCAACCTTTGATATCAACATACCAATATTTTGGCAATTTTTTTCCTTTCCATCTAACCATGTAATTTGATCACCTCGTATCGTTTTCAAGTCACTTGCACCAGCCTTATTCGATACCAACTGACCGTCTCTGAACATACCAGCACTGTACATATTTAAAACTTCATCAAGTACCGCTATACCTTTCTCGGTACCAAGAAAATTGTTTACAACACACACACCCCACCTATTCATGTCCCTAATCACATTTCGACAAATATCATCAATTTCTTCAAGATTGTTCCTATTTCTTGGTAGAAAGGAAGGAAGAAAGTCTTCTTCATGCCTTAATCGAACTTCTGGGAAGTTTTTTATACCATTGCGGCGATTTTCAGGCATTTCTAAAGCTGGTTTATTAGCAGAACTTTCAAGTATTCTTGAACTCTGTAAGGGGTTTAAAAGCTCTGCTCTAGCTCCCAGTATTGTATCTTCAGAACTTCCTTCAAATGTTATAGGAGATGTCCAGCCGTCTCTTTTTTCTTTTGTATACAAATTATTCCTTGTATCTCCCCTATGACTTTTAGCCTTTTTATTTTCGTAGTTTCTTGACTTTCTACTATCCACCTCCTCTTCTGTAAAAAATGCATCGATAAAAGTGATTACTGACTTTTTCGCACAGTTTCATAAAAATAAATCTACACAAAAAATATATACCATTTAATTTAATTTCAGATTTCTTTTTATATCATTCAATAAAATTATTTAAATCATTTTAAAGTTTAAACAATGAATAATATTCTTATAATATAACTGTTTTGATTAGAAAACAATATCAATAAATAAAACAGGAAATTTGAAATGACAGTTTCATGTAAGATAAAAATAAACAATAAAATATGAAAAGATCTTTAATATGCATGCCAATAATAATTGTAAAGTAAAAAAATTTTACAATGCAATCATGCAATAGAGGTAAATTGTAGTCTATATTTGAATTTAAAATACTTTGACTAGTTTTCCAAACTGTCAACATTTATATACCCACCCTGAGTACTGCTCCTGTTGTAATTGACACCATCCAAAACCTGCTCCGAGTTTTGGCTGTACACCTCAGGAGTAGTGCAATCGGACAACCTCGGACAGACCCTTTTGTGTCTCTTCCAGTCCAATTTCTGATGCTCTTTGGTACAATAAAAGACGCTTTTGCAGCGTGAGCACCTTAGTAACCTGTCGTCCCTGCCGCAAACCACGCAACCGCTTGCTTGTAGCGCACAACTACTTCCACTCGTTGGCTGCTGCTGAGCGCAACTAATTACCGGAGCCGACATATTCAGCTCTTGAAGTCTCTCGGCAGCTCCTCTCCTTCTTCTTTTACTCTAGCGCCTCTCAAGCCGCGACTGATGTCGGGAGTGCCGACGACATTTTCACGGCGACCAAAGTCACATACGCACACGCGATCCGATGCTCGACGGCTGTACCGACCCACAGCTGTGCGATTATTGACTTTTCTTCCACGCTCCTTCGAATCCCTATCACGACGATCTATCGTTTCACTGTCGATGGATTATTGCCTCGTAATCTTCGAATATCCTTGAGCGATTTGGCTAATAACAAACGCAAAATTTGTTGGTGCACTCACGAATGGAAGACTAGGTAGTGAGTACAAGTTTTTGGTGCTGCTTTGCCAGGATAATTCTGCAGCTCCCTGCTTTGTTGATGTGCTTCTTTCTCGAGGCGAAAGAAAAAGAGCCACGCAAGATTTATTATTGCGACTTGGCGTTGAGGACACAGCGACAAGGAGAACGACGTATTTTCAGTTATTTTCTATGAACCGAGTGAAAACTAAAAAGTATGCACACCACTGGATTGCTGGGGGCGCCACTTTACGGACGCGTGATTTTTTCGAAACTGTAGCGTGTCAAGGGCGTTATATCAACGTTAACGTCGTTTTTGCACTTTACAGTCAGACGAATTCTGGCCTGGAACAAACTTAATTTTTCATTTTGATCAATCGGTTATTTTAATCAGTTTGTTTAATATTTCTCCTCGCTTCAAAATATATTTCAGTATAAATAAATTTAGAATCTTTCTGTTTATTTTCTGACTTGATCTTGCCATTATCTGTACCTACAATGTATATAAAAATTAAAAAATATTATATTTAAAATAAAATAAAATTATAATATCATTTTTATTATTTTATGTTTCATTGATAATTTGTAATTGACCCCGACATTTTGTAAATCTGAAGTTACACATTAAAACTAATTTTAACATATTTAAAAATAGGATTCTTTTTCACATGATTTTTGTTTTCATCAAAGAAAATCGTGAAATTCGTGCAAAAAACTAATTGAAGTATACTTATTTACTATGTTTACTTTCCAATTCTTATTACCATTTATTTTGGTAGCAATGACTTTTGAGGGATTTTTAGCTTTACAATAATTATTCAAGTATATGTTAATGTTTGTTAGCTAATATTGTTTATCGAATCACTAAAAAATAAATCCCGATTGTTAAAGTGTTTTCCCCGGCGTAAGATCACAGTAGCAGACAGAAAAAGTGAGAGAGAGAGAGAGATAAGATTGTCGATAACTACGCGAGTAAAGTCGGAAATTTGCACTCGGGCATCATTAATTAATTAAACGGGCAAAAATGTCAGCGCGTGTGTAAAAATGAGCGCGTGTGTTGATATACTGGAAATGGAGAAGATACAATTCTCGTCATCGCGCAGACAAAATAATCGTGTCTGGCAACGCTGCGAGAGAGCCGCCGACGTCTTTCTGGTAATCGTGCATTGGCAGACTATCACGTCACCCTTTAAATACTAGCAGACTTACGGACGCACTTTGCGGGAGGAGAGAAAAAACACACGAGATCTTGCGCCGTATCCCTTTAAAGAAAAAGTCGCAGAATTGAAGGCGTCCAAAGAGTTTCTTGGAGGGTGCTGTCGATGTAAGGAGTCTCACTTGCTTTTCTATCTTATTTCAAGCAAATTGATTGAGTAAATCGCCACGTGTGACTGTTATTTGAAGTTGATTCTGTTACTATAGGTTAGGTTAGATTTTAACTTTTTTTTTTCAAATGCTCCGAAATAGATAATCTTATAGGTAGGTATGTTATAACCCTTCAAAATATTATTTTTTTTATTTTAGATAATTGCCTTTTTTGTTTTGTACATATTTTCGTAATTAAATTATAAAAATAGGTGATTGTAGAAAATATTTTAACGATTGCTTCATTTTATAATTGGTTTTATTAATGTATGTTTCTAATTTATAGGATTCATCCTTTTATAAAAGCTTCATGAAGAATGACATTATCATGTAAAACATTATTTTTATGAACAAAAAGTGAACAACGTGTAAATGTATTATTAAATTATGCTACTGTGAATATAGAATTACACTAGATTATATTTTGTGGTAATATTAAGACCAAGTTATTGATAAATAAAAGATTTTTAATTATAAAAGGTGATTAACTGATTTTATAAAATAAATACCCATCTACAACAAAAATAATTATTCAATATTGTTTTTTCAGAACCTTTATTTTGCTGGAAGCCTTATGTAGTTTTTTAACAAATTTTTATTTATGCAGAAATGGAAATTGCATTTGAACATCACTAAGGAACCAGGTAGTCATGGAATATGATAGTGATATTGAAATACATGAATTTATTAGAACAGGAAAGTTGGATAAAGTGAAAAAAATTGTTTCATCAGCTGGATTTTTATATTCTAAAACATGGCAAGGAGGATATATCTTACTTTATTGGGCCCTTCTTTACAATCACACAAATATTGCCAAATGGCTTTTGTCTCAGAATTGTCAAGTCAATCCAGAAAATCCAAAATTTTCACAGAAAACAGCTCTCCATTTGGCTGTTTATATAGGTAAAGCAGAAATTGTTAAAATGCTTTTGAAAAGAGGGGCTTCCGTTACTGTTAGCAATGATAGTCTAGAAACTCCTTTACATATAAGTTGTAAAAAGCGAAAATTAAAAAGTGATATAGTAACGATAATTAAGTTACTTTTAAAACATGGAGCTCCAGTGAATGCCAAAGGTGGTTTGTGTGAACAAACTCCATTACTTTTAGCTGTTAAAAATAAACATCAATGTGAAAAAATTGTAAAACTTCTTTTAAGTAATGGAGCTAATGTTAATGATTATGATATGTATCGGAAAACGGCTTTACATATTGCTGTTGAAAATATGGATAAAAAAATGATCAAAATTCTTCTAGAACATAATGCAGATGTTAGTGTGAAAAATTGTAATGGCAGAACTCCATTACACTTAGCAGTTCGTCGTCGCTGCATTGAAATAGCTAAGATGTTATTAGCGAATGGAGCTGATGTCAATGATATCATTTATGATTGTGAAGAGTATAGATGGACAGCTTTGCATATAGCAGTTAAAAACAAGGATGAAAAAATGATTAAAATTTTAATAGAATATGGTGCCAATGTTAATGCTAAAGAAGATCATTATCGAACTCCACTACACATTGCTTCTATTAGTCATTATCCAGAAATAGCTAAAACACTTTTAGCTGCTGGAGCTGATATTAATGATGCTGATAAGCAAGGTCAGATACCCTTTCATCTTGCTATTCGAATAGAAGACGAAAAAATGGTTGAATTTCTATTGGAGCATAATGCTAATGTGCATGCAAAACGTAAAGATGGAAAAAGTTGTTTGCATTTTGCCGCAGAAAATCGATCAGCAAACATTGCAAAGTTATTGTTAAATAAAGGTGCAAATATCAATGACACTACTCTAGATGGAAGGACAGTACTTCATATTGCAGCCAAAAAGGGATCTAAAGACTTGGTGGAATTATTTTTAAAATTAGGTATGGATGTTGATGTGAAAACTAAAATTGATAATTTTACACCGCTATACTATGCTGTTAAAAAACGACATTGTCAAATAGCTGAATATCTTTTGTATCATGGAGCTGATGTTAACATTTCTATAAAAGTTTATCAAACATTATTGAGACTAGCTGTCTATGATATGAATAAAGATATGGTTGAACTTCTATTAAATTGGAATGCCAATATTAATGCAGAGGATAGTGATGATGAGTCTCCACTTTTGATATCAACTGATAGTCCTCGATATGAAGATATTCCAGGGTCTGAAATGATGCATGGTATAACTGATTGCCTTATTATGTACATAGCTAAGTTAGTTACTGAGAATACATATGTGAGTGAACAAAATTTAAATTTAATAAAACAAAAGTCACGCTTGCAATTGTTTTACGAACAATGTCAAAATGAGCTGGCAAATATGAAAAGTAAAAAAATTTATGACAATATATCTTATTATGACATATTAACTAAAAGTACAAAAACAATGGTTTCTTATGCACGAAATAAAAATATAATAAGTGCTTTTGAATCCAGTGACTATTTTAATGCCTTCCCAATATATTCTTTAATGATGTATAAAAATTATGAAAGAGGAAAAGTGAAAAAACAATTGCTTGAAGTGGGTGCAATAGCTTTAAAATTTCTTTTTAAGAATAATATTGAACAAAAAGTGCCAGTGGAATTGCCTTATGTAGTTAATAGAGAAATTTTAAATTATTTAAATTTAAAAGATTTGAGAATCCTGTCTACAGTTTGTCAACAATCACCAATAAAGAAAGTGATCAGATCATAAACTTTATTAATCTACTAATCTATAAAAAAATCATTCTTAGTAATAACTCTGATATGAAATTACATAAGACAAAATTTAATTTAATTTGTTAATATAATTTATAATAGATTTTTTAAATTATATTGGAAAGAAAAATGCGATTTAAAGAACAAGATTTATATGTATTGCGATATGAAATTAATCTCTCTCTTACACAAAAGTGCAATTGTATATATATTTATATTTAGAAAAACTATGCATGATTGTAGAAATAAGAGAATATTTTTTTACTGTAGTGTTTTACAACCGCGAATATGTATGCTTAAATTATATATTATACTCTTTTATTTATATTATAGTAATACAAAAATGTGACTTGTACTATTATTTTGTAAAAATTTTAATGATTTAACTAATTGTATATTAAAGAAAGTATGTTTGTTATAATTATTATTATTATCATTGTTACCACTGTTCTGTTATAACAATTTATTTATTCATATACATTGTATATAAACATTATTCAATAAAATTTTTTAACAACATTTTTTCGTTTCTATTACCTCATGTGCACAGAAGGTAAACTAAAATTCCATAATTTAACATTTTTTCATAAAAATGAATTTATGTAAGCACTTTTAGCTATTTGCAACGGCTTTTATTTTGAAAAAATGCTCTGAATTTTAAATTTATTTTCCGTGCGTTGTCATGGTGATAATCGACGCGCACAGTCAAAACAGAGCACGTGGATGACGCGAAATTACATACTCAACAATTAATGTAGTCACAATGAGTACTTTTATACAAAATATGCAAATTAAAGACGGAGAGTACACTAAAACAATTTATACAATGATAAAAGAGCAACGATATACTGAAACTATACACATATTATCAGTACTTTTAGATTCTTACTCCAGTGTTAGTCAAAAGTATAATTTATAATAATATAAAAAATTATTTTATACAACTTAAATTAAATATAATCTAATTATTTTTATAGTCAAGACCTTGCTTGTCTCTCTTAGCTTATTGTTACTTTTACACTCAAGATTTTCTGGCTGCAGCCAGGTGCTATGAAAAATTAGTTCAAATATGTCCAGATGAAGCTATATACAAATTATATCATGCTCAAGCTTTACATCAAGCTTGTTTGTATCAAGAAGCTTGGTCTGTTTGTGTGAGTATTGCAAATATTACGAATCTAGAAGTAAGAGTTAAAAAACTTCAAGCAGCAATCAAATATGGGCAAGAAGATACTCTAGCTGCCAAAAGCTATGTTGATCAATGTCCTCCGGATGACATTGATACAGAAATTAATTTTGGATGTTTGTTGTACCAGGTAGGAAGAAATAAAATTTTTTACCTTGTACATAAATTATATGCTGTATCTTGATTTCATATAGGAGGGAGAATATGAACAAGCATTAAAGAAATTTTCGAATGCTCTACAAATAGCAGGTTTTCGTCCTCATTTATCTTACAATGTAGCTTTATGTTATTATAAATTGAAAGAATATGCAGCTTCATTAAAACATATTGGTAATTTTTATAAAGTAGATTATTCAGAAAGAAAATAATTAAATATAAAAATTAATACAAGTACTTTTCAGCTGATATAATTGAGCAAGGAATACGAGAACATCCTGAACTTAGTGTTGGAATGACCACTGAGGGTATAGAAGTAAGAAGTGTTGGTAACACATTAACTTTACATGAAACAGCTTTAACAGAAGCTTTTAATTTAAAAGCAGCTATTGAATATCAACTAAAAAATTGTAATAACTTTTAAAAGTATTTGGACTTTTTTTTAAACAAATTCCATTGATGATAATAATTTTTCATATTTAGATGAAGCAGCTAGAGAAGCATTAACAGATATGCCTCCACGATCAGAAGAAGAATTAGATGCTGTTACATTACACAATCAAGCTTTAATTAATATGGATTTAAGGCCAAGTGAAGGGTTTGAAAAAATGCAATTTTTATTGCAACAGAATCCTTTCCCACCTGAAACCTTTGCCAATATACTTTTGATGTATTGCAAATATCAATATTATGATTTAGCAGCTGATGTACTTGCTGAAAATGTTCATTTAACTTATAAATATTTAAGTCCAGTAAGTATATGAATTAATATGCAGTGCACTTATGCAAAGATTGACAATAATTTCAATTAGCTATTTAATAACGAAATATAATATGTATAGAGTGAATATAATTTTATATTCAGGATGTACTTATGTTTAATTTACACTTTTAATTCAATCGGAGTGCCTAACTCTAGAGTGCTTACACTTTTTTGAATGTTTTTTATTTTCATAATTAGAAATACTGTCTGATGAGTCACTATCACTCGTACTATTGTGACGCTTTCTCTTTTTAAGTTTTGGCTCTTTTGACTTTTTCTTTTTCTTTTTACTCTTTTCATCTGAAGATTCATCTTCCTCACTGTCTGAGTCCTCTTTCTTTGATGATTTACTTTTTTTACTTTTCTTAGATTTTTTTGATTTATGTTTTTTTTCTTTTGGTTTAGTTTTGTTTTCTACTTGAGGTGTGGGAATAGGCTTTTCATCTTCGATTTCAGGTATAAGTTCATATTTTTTACCATCAGGTGTTGAGAAACAATCTTTAGCCATATGACCAGGTGTTTTACATTTTGAACATGTTGTTTTATAAACTGCATCAAGCACAATAGCTTTTCTGTTTTCTTTATAATTAACTTTCTTTCGTTTCTGTTCATCTAATTGTAATTGTACACCATTAGGATCTAAATCCACACCATTTCCTTGATTCACAAATTTCATCGACAAAGCTATTTTTCCATCTTCAGCTATTGATATAATTTTACACCAAACACGTTCACCCTTTTGTAAAACTTCAGCTACATCATTAACATGTGCTGAACTTACCTACATAACATTTATAGTTATTATTGTGTATGCTGTAAAATGTTATTCATTACTTTTGTTAAATAAATAAATGATACCTGTGTTCGATGAACCAACCCTTGCTGGATAGATCCTGGTATCTTAACAAAAGCTCCATAATTTTGAACTGAAGATACTTCTCCAAGGAATATTTGATTAACTTCACATGAACTCATTATTTAAAAATTGGTATGACTCCCTTATTTAAAAATTAAATATTAATTTTTTTAATACAAACATTCTTGTATTTCGGATTCACGGTTAGCAAATACTGCAAAGTGCTCAAGAGGTTATGTTTATCTGTTTCAATACGACATATATCTATATATTACTGAGGTCTACGAGACTATGTCCATGTATTTTCACTAAGCAGAAGCTGCGACAAATATCTGGTTAGAGTTTTTGTCTCTCTATCTAATAAGAAGTATAGCTACTTCTTTTCCAATCCTGATGCACTTGCATTTATCGTGGCATAGTGCATAATACATACTATAGGCTACCTAGCTACATGTTTTCAAACCTTCAGGGCTGTACATAAAATCGAGCATACCTGCTTATTTATAATATTGTGAAGAACATTTAAATTTTTAGATATACACGAATTTTTTAATTTACCAAGAAAAATATGTATATATATATTAAAATTCGAAAATTAAATGGTTTATTTTTTAGTATTTGTACGATTTTCTCGATGCTTTAATTACACAACAAACTTCCCCAGAAGAAGCGTACAGAAAATTTGATGATCTTGCGAATAAACATACAGAAGTATTAAGGAAAGCAACAAAACAAGTACAAGAAGCGCGATTAAATCATGATGAAAATGCTGTAAAAAAGGCTGTAAACGATTACGAAGACGCGTTAGAACGTTACGTACCGGTCCTAATGGCACAAGCAAAAATTTTCTGGGATCTAGGAAATTATACTCAAGTTGAAAAAATCTTCAAAAAAAGCGTAGAATTTTGCAATGAACATGAAATTTGGAAATTAAACGTTGCGCATACTGTCTTTATGCAAGAAAATAAATTTAAAGATGCAGTTGGATTTTATGAGCCTATTGTAAAGAAGAAATATGACAATGTATGGTTAATTTATTATTTATTTTATATGTATGATTAAATTATTGATTTTGTGAAATTTACAATTTAGATTCTAGATGTTAGTGCCATAGTCTTAGCAAATTTATGTGTAAGTTATATTATGACTGCTCAAAACAGTGAAGCTGAACAATTAATGAAAAAAATTGAAAAAGAAGAAGAAACAGTGTCTTTTGAGGAACAGGACAAAAAATTATTTCATTTATGTATTGTTAATTTAGTAATAGGAACTCTTTATTGTGCAAAAAATAATTATGAATTTGGCATTTCAAGAGTAATGAAAAGCTTAGAGCCCTACAATAAAAAACTAGGAACTGATACATGGTACTATGCAAAAAGATGTTTTTTATCACTTTTTGAACAATTGGCAAAGCAACTAGTGGTATTAAAAGATAACACGTTACAAGATTGTATTCAGTTTTTTGAGCACTGTGAAGGTAATATATTATTTATTATTTAATTGATTAAATTAAAATAAAGTGTACTAAAAGTAGTATATATTTATTTAACAGTGTATGGAAGAGACATACCAACAGTATTGGAACCACTGTTTGAATTACAAGAAATGTCATCTAATATGCCCAAAGCAAAAGAAACAGTTACTTATGAAGCTAGATATTTAAAAGCATTATTTTTAAAATATCAAATGTCATAAATAAAAAGTTAATTAAAATGAAAAGTTTTATTTTGTTAATACCTTTTTTCTTATATATATATATAGGTATATATGTACCTACATGTATAGTGCTTCATATATATTTATAATAAATTACTATATATATTATATTTTATATTATTATTTATATATTCTTTTAAATATAAATATAACTTTATTACATTAAATCATTAATTAAATTTTTTTTTTATTAATATATACATACCTATATTATAGAGCATTATACAAGTATACAACTATAACTAATTTACACATCAATTCATGTTTATTGTTAAATTTAATAATTAAAAATAAGGATGAAAATTTTATTTGTTAAAATTATTTGTTAAAATTTTTGAAAAAAAAATTCTAATTCATTTATTACAACTACTTATATAGGTATGTAGGATCTGGTAGGACATGTAGGATACTTATACCGATTATATATAGTTTCAGTTCGTTGAAGTTTATTGGCTCGCGGGTTTCGATTAATGCTATATATACGGTCCTGGTCATTTTGGTTTGTATCACTATTATAATTTATATATATATGTATATATAGATAATACAGGTATATATATCTCATATAGGTACCTATATGTTATATGTATTTGCTTGTACGATATTCACACATAAATGTCACAATCAGCAAACATGGTGGTCGACTCGGAGCTCGAAGAAGCGAAAGCGGCTGTTTTACAGCTAATGGACGAGAAAGAGAAAATTGAAGCTGATTTACTAGCTGCAAAAAACGTTTTAGATGCTGTAAGCGTTCTTTTACTGTAAACTTAAATTAATTCACCATGCAAAAACTTAGTATTAGAATGTCAATATATTTACACGCAATGATAAATCACTTTTTGAATTATATCAGTTGTATATAAACAAATAAGTCAATTTTTATATGATTTTCAGAATCGCGTGGGCATGACAGACGAATTAATAGATTCACAGGGATATCCAAGAAATGACATTGATGTTTACCAAGTTCGACAAACTCGTCATAAAATAATATGTATGCTAGAGATAGACTTATACCTTTTTTTTTTATATTGATTTTAGAGTGAATTCATTGTTGTTTTACATTATAGGCTTGCAAAATGATCACAAGTCTTTGATGCGTAAAATTGAAGAAGGATTGCACAAAATTCACAAATTTGCTGGTGCTGGTGGTCAAGAGATGCCATCGAGCTCAAATACTATGCAAGAAGTTTTTCTACTAGAACCATTTTTAAGGGTTAACTTAGTATCACCTGGCTCTCCTGCGGAATTAGCTGTAAGGAATTAAGATTTTGATATTCATGAAGTAAAATTTAGTTACTAAACATGTTTAAGGATAATCTGTTTTGTAAAATAAGCATTTCATTTTTTTAATTTCATAATTTAAATAACAACTTTAAAATAGTCTTCAGAATTAACAATCAATATTTTTGTAATATAAATAAATATTCATAATATGATACACTTTATTGAAGCATTGCATTTAATATATTTGAAAAGTAATAATAGGTATTAAATTAATAAAATTAACGTTTTCAAATTTCAAGTCACAAAAACTTTTTTATTTTAAAGAAAATTAAACATAGTGTTTGTATATATAATAGATTATGAAAAATTGTATTTGAATCATAATATAAGAATATTAAAATACTGAACTTAATAATTTAAATTTTGTAATTATTTCAGTTATTTTCAATTGATAATTAAAAAATAATTATTATTATTACATAGGGTATCCAAGTTGAAGATCTTATACTGGAGTTTGGATCAATTTCAAACAGCAATTTCAAATCCTTGAAAGATATCGGTACTTTGGTAGACAATAGTAAAAATAAAAAAGTTTGTGTAAAAATCAAGCGTGGATCTAATACCTTTGCATTGACTTTAATTCCTCGACCTTGGACTGGAAAGGGTCTTCTTGGCTGCAATGTTGTGCCCTTGGAAGCTGTGGAGAGATAGAGAATGTAAAAGGTTTATCTTAAGCATTTAAGATGTTCACGTTTGTCTGTAAGTCTTTATCTAACAAGAATAAATTATTATTTTTAAAGAACATAAGCGTTTGATTTTTTCTTTTCCTTAAACTCTTTTATTTAATCTTAAATAAGAGACAGTCTTTTGGATTAATGAAACATTAGATATTTAATCCATGATGTAAATTTATACAATGCATTTTTTTTAAATATAAGACTAGAGACTATAAATAAGCTTCTTCCTTTCCAGCCAAAGCAGTCATCTTGGAAACTGCATGAAGATGTATTACTCTTCAGTTGTAAGTTAAATGCAAAAGTCAACTAGTGCACTATTAAATTTTTAATTCTTATACACTTTTATTTATTTATTTATTGCAAAATTTTGGACACATATATATTATTAGTTAATTTATGTTAAAAAAAATCTTTTAATTTTTTATTTCAAAAACATTTACAATCTTAATCGTATATCCATTATATTTTAGATTTTGTGCGTAACACTCTCAATTTTGTCTTGCAAAGGTGCAACTCTTGATTATTCAAATATCACTCCATGGTCAGTTGTTTATGCAGTCTATCCAGTATATGATTCTGAACCCTGGGTTGAACTTTGGAAAAATGAAAGGCCTATTGACATTTCTACTAACAGAATAGATTTCAGATTGAGTGATCTTCAAAGAAGTGATTCCAATATTCATAAGGAGACAGCAGACAATAATAATTCTGAACAAGATAGCCATGTTAACAGCAGAAATAATCAACATACAAATTCTAATCAAAAAACTCAATCATGGCCTCTTAATTATGTAAATAAATATTTTTGCATTAATTAACTTAAGAAAATTTAATCATTTTTATTGGTGTTGTACATATGTTTAAAATATTTATTTTTTGCAGAGGAATTGGAAAAAAAGCGCAAACAAAGCAGACCATTGATCAATTAATTGTGTCTTAAAATATTATGATAGTGCATTTTTGAAGATATTTAGCTTAAACATGTCTATAGTTGTATTATTTAAAATAATTTGGCACCCTAGCTTTGTAGAAATATAAAATATTTAATAAAAATATATGTTAAAAATAATTTTGCCGCACGTAATTTGAATTCCCATTATTCCCATAGACAGAAATTTAATTTGCAGAATTTGCTTGAAATTTTATTCAGATGTACAGATAACACTGCTAGATCTTATAGGTATCGTCCTTACCGGCCTTACTGCAATCGCAGCCCAGACCGCTATAAATATAAGTATAAATCCGTTATCCGGCTAAATAGCATATAATGTGATGGGCCGGGGCATGGTAATAGTTATTGAGTTCATGTAACTTTGTATATAATGGCAAATTTTTATAAACAGTATGTAAAACTTTTGGATAAATGGCCAGTTGATAAATCTAAATCTAAGTACGTATGCAGTGCACATTTTTTATCTGCTTCGATCAATTTCATGTTAAGAAACTTGTTTATTTTAATGATACTGTTTTAGAGGTTAATTTATATTAAAAATCTTTGTATATAATACTAAATAAATAAATTTTTAAGTTAATAATGTTAACAATCACAATTATTATGATTAATCACTGTTTAAATATATGAAAATTTAGCTTACAAAGAATTTAATTTTATGATGCAATTTTCGTCTTGCATGAAATATTTTAATCTATAGTGGAAGCAAGTAAAATTAAATAAAAACAAGCTCCAAATTTTAACTGTTTTTTACTTATCAATATATTTATTTACATTGTGAAAGTTTTACAAGATATCTATTAAACTATAATGATATATTTATTAAATAATTAATACCTACAAAAAGATATTTTAAATATGTTTTTAGTGATCTTGGACAATATATTCGTGATCAAATTAAAATTGAATTTAAGAAGGGTGAACACACCAAAATTGAAGATAAGGAAAAGTGTCAACGATATTATGAAAGTTTAAACAGATTAGCCTCAAATCATTATAGTAATAAGTATCCAGTTCAATTTAAAAAAACTGCAACAGGTTTAACACCTGAAGAGTGCCGTTACGCAGTAAGCAAAGAATTTCAGGAAGAACTGGTAGAACAAAAAACGGGATTCTTTGATAGAATTGTAAAAAAAGTAAAAAATACCATTGCTCGTTACTCAGATCCACCAAAGCAAAGCAGTAGTAGCTAGAAATAATTTTTACTTATTAATTTAAAAGTAAAATCAGAATGCACTTTTTTAGAGTATTCCGATATTTTAAAATCTCTAGAAGATTGTATAGCAATGTAAATATAGACCAGAATAATTATGAGTCCGAGACACAGTTTAGTAAATCACCTCATACTCCAGTAATGCTAAAAGAAACTATTAACTATTTAAATGTTGCACCAGGTGAAACAATAATAGATATGACTTTTGGTGCCGGAGGACATTCAAAAAAGATTTTAGAAAGTGTGCCTGATGTGAAAATATTTGCTCTTGATAGAGATCCGGTAGCCATAAAGTTTGCTAAAGAATTGGCAGAAAAGTATCCAGGTCAAGTAATACCACTTCTTGGTAGATTTTCTGAACTTCCAGCATTATTAAAAGATTATAAGGTTAAAAAAAATAGTATTGATGGATTCTTGTTTGATTTTGGTTGCTCATCTATGCAATTTAATACACCTGAGAGAGGTTTTATGCTTTCCAAAAATGGACCGCTAGACATGAGAATGGATGGATTTAGATGCCCTGATGAGCCAACAGCGGCAGATGTTCTTGCAAGGGCAGATGAAAGAGAATTGTATCATATAATAAAATATTATGGAGAAGAAAAGAGAGCAAGAAAAATTGCTAGAGGACTTATAGAAGCAAGGTTTAGTTTTAGAGACTTAAGAACAACTCAAGAACTAGCTAAGTTCATTGAAACCATGTTTCCAAATGATGCTCACCTTGATCAGCTAGGCAGATTTCAGCACTGTGCTACAAAGACTTTCCAAGCATTGAGAATTTTCGTAAATAATGAACTAAATGAGATTAATCATGGAATAGTAGTTGCAGAGCATTTGTTAAAGATTAATGGACGAATGATTACAATATCGTTTCATTCTTTAGAAGATACAATAGTGAAAAGGCATCTTTCCGGAAATGTTACAGATAGTGTAGCTAACCGGTTGCCATTAAGATACAGTAATTATGGTAAAGTTTGGGAGACCAAAGAGGATGTTTTACATTTGACCGAATCTTCTTGGATGATGTTGCACAAGCACATTTTAACTCCTACCGAGGAAGAAATTTACGAAAATCCTCGATCCAGATCAGCTAGATTTCGAGCACTTGTCAAAATTAAATAACTTCTTTGAATGTTAAGTTTCGATGAAAAGGTATCAAATAAAACAGTATTCGTTCAAATTCAATAGATAATTATATTTTAATAACATGAAATACAAAACTGATGACTTTGAATGATAAAATTATTGATATTGTATAAAAATGATGTAACAAGGAATGCTTATGTAAATATACAAATAGATTTATTAACAATTATGATTTGCTGTTTTTAAAATAATCCTTCAATTTCATCCGTCTCACTGTTCCAATCCATATCATAAATACTTGGCCTGGTTGGTAATCCTGGCATCATCATGATCTGTTATTGAAAAAAGTTATGTAAGTTATTATATAAACACGTACTAAAAGCTTAAAAAGCATCATCATAACTTTGAAATATCAATATATTTGTTACTTACTTCACCAACCATCGGTACGACGAATCCAGCGCCTACCGACACGAAAATGTCTGTAATATCTAATTTGAATCCTGTAGGTGCTCCCTTGATATTAGCATCGCCAGTTAAAGAATTCGACGTCTTTGCCATACAAAGCGGCAATTTGTCGTAACCAAATTTATTGTATTCCTGGATTTTTGCTTTAACCTGCCGAGATACAATGCAATAAGGTTAATACTAAGACGGTTAGAATGTGAATGCTGATAATATTTTATAATGATATTTTCTGAATTATATATTATACCTTATCGGCTAAAACAATTTCGCCGGCGCCGTATATCTCCTTGGCGATTTTGTTGATCTTCTCCTCGATGCTGAGATCGAGATCGTACAGGTACTTGAAATTGCTGGGCTTCGAAGTCGCGGCGACAACAGCGTCGGCGAGTTCCAAGGCTCCTTTGCCACCCTCGGCCCAGTGCGTGCACACGACTGCACTGGTTGCACCGTTCGACAGGGCAGCTGCTTTCACGAGCTGCAGTTCCGCTTGCGTATCGCTCCTGCAATGAGATTAAAGTTTCATATTTTAAACATTTCACAGAATTATGAGTCTTGCACAGCTATTTTTTTATTTATAAATTCAGTTACGGTAGGTAAGACTTATTTGTAACATATACATATTGAAAGTATAAGTAATCGACGAATAAAATAAAGAACTTTGTTTCGCTGCGAAAGAAGGCGCGGGACTCACGTGTGCGCATTGATGGCAACGACGACTGGTACACCGAACTTGGTGCCGTTGCTGATGTGTTTGATGAGATTAGGCAGGCCCTTCTGCACGAGCTCGAGATTCTCCTCGACGTATTCCTTCTTGAGGGGGGCGCCGGTCGTGACGGCGGGACCACCGCCGTGCATCTTGAGGGCGCGCACCGTGGCTACGAGGACGACGGCGTTGGGCACGAGACCGGACTTCCGGCACTTGATGTCGAAGAACTTCTCCATGCCGATGTCGGAACCGAAGCCGGCCTCTGTGACTACGACGCCATCGGGCCCGACGAGCTTCAGAGCTATCGCGTCGGCGATAATGGAGTTGCAGCCGTGGGCGATGTTGGCGAACGGACCTGCGTGCACCATCACCGGCGTTCCCTCCACGCTCTGCATCAGCGTTGGCTCGATCGCGTCCTTCAGCAGGATCGACATCGCTCCCGTCATGCCCTATCGACGTTATGTTCACAAATTGTTACCATCATGCCATTCGATTGTATACGATTACAACCAAGTAGTTTGCGGTTCTTAAGTTCTAATTGAATTATTTTTATTAACTGTTAATTACTTAAATTAAAAGTTAATTTAAAAGTTTTTTTTTTTTGACATGGCGTTCCAAACTCATTTGCACAAGCGCGAAACGAGCGGCTTATCATTCCCTGAAAAAGAAGATACACCTCGTGACCCCACTGCGAGAAAACGAAACTTACGAAATCGTCAGCTGTGAGCGGCTCGCCGCGCTTGTTGAAGGCGACAACCATGTTGGCGAGACGTGTCTTCATGTCCTCGACGCTCGTGGCGAGGGCGAGAATCGCCATGACCTCCGAGCCGACGGCTATCTTGAAGCCCGTCTCGCGCGTCTTGCCCTTCTCCGTGGGACCCTGGCCAACTGTGACTTTGCGCAGGTAGCGGTCGTTGATGTCCACGACTGTAATGCAGATACTTATAGATTATTACACTGATACATTCTTTACTTTCTTTAACAAAAAGCTCTAATAATTTACAAATCAGCAATTTAAATGCTTGAAATCAATTCTCACTTATATATATATTGTATTATATAAAATAACTTTTCGATTTGATTATAATTATAATCGAAAGAATAGAATGCTTTTCGAGGCTTCGTAGGTAGACACACCTGAGTTTACGTCTACTCTAAGCTTTATATATATATGTGTACACGGATAATGACATACCTCGGGTGAAAGGTACGTTCTGGGGGTCGATGTCCAGCCTTGCGAATTTGCTCTGTTCTTCGTCGGTCAAGCTGTTAGGGTCGGTTTTGTCGATTCCGAGCCTCTTCAATCGCCTCAGCTGGATCGCGGAGAACTTCCTCACACCCTTAACCGTTGGCACAAGTCTGTCGTACAAGGCTTTATCCAACTGCGTCTGCTCGTGGAAGTATCGCGCGTCTATTTGCGCTGCGAGCAAGTTATTCGCCGCCGTTACCGCGTGAATGTCGCCGGTAAGATGAAGATTGAACTCTTCCATAGGTATGACCTGGTAATTAATTTTCAAGTTGACCAAAATAAGCATATTGCGTAATTTGTACTTTTCATCTTTCCATACAATATAATAAGAAAATAAAATGATTTAGCAAAGCAGTTATGCAAAAGTAAATAATTTTGTTTCGGTATTTTCTTTCGATGAAAACTGCAGTCGAAACTCTTTCATAATAAGCTAAGCCATATATATACAAAGGTATATTTATAAATTACAGCACTAGTTTACTACAACAATAGGCTATAAGTAGTGTAGGTATATAAACAGTTGAAAGGTCGAAACTGACCTGTGCGTAACCACCACCAGCAGCGCCACCCTTAACCCCAAAGGTGGGTCCCTGACTGGGCTGTCTCACAGTCGCGAACGAGTTGACGCCCCTGTGTCCCGTGAGTGCCTGCACCAAGCCGAGGACCGTCGTGCTCTTGCCCTCCCCCAGCGGCGTCGGCGTGATACCCGCCACAACGACGTACTTGCCATCCTTCTGGTGCTCCAGCCTCTTGAGCACGCTCAGACCGATCTTGGCCTTTTTGCTGCCGTAAGGACTGAGCTCGTTGGGCAGTACGCCGATCTCCTCGGCAAGCAGGCCAATGTGTTTCGGCTCGTGCGCCCGCGATATCGCTATGTCACTCGGCACCGGCTTCTCGACGTTCAGCTTCAGTACGCGAAGCTTCCACTCGCTGCTCAGTATACGCTCGGCTGCCCGCTGGGCCGATATCACTGTGTTTTTCATCAGCATGGCTACGGTCATGGGGCCAACGCCGCCCGGCACTGGGGTTATGTAGGAGGCGACCTTGGCTGCCTCCGCGTAGGCTACGTCACCTACCAGACGCTGTCCTGACTTTTTCGTTGGATCTGCGAATGCAAAAGGGAGTATTTAGCATTTGGGGTAAGGGTTTGCGCTTTAAACAAAATTTGATTTCTTGCTTATTCTTATAGTAAAATATCTCAAGAATATTGTCCCAAAATTTCAAGTCAATCAGAGCAAAACTCTCGGAGTTATGGACCTTTTAGTCCCCTCTCCTCTACCACTGCAGCTGCGACAACATGTGGATGCTCCGAAACCAAGCGCGCAGCTGACGAGCAGATATACAGTTCGTTCCCTTGGCGATCGTTTCGCTCCGTTTTTCTGTTTACAAAAGGTTCTATTCGGGTAAGAGAAGCAGTTGAAGCAGTAAATATATACAATATATGTGTATGAATTTCGAAATGAGAGAGAAGCATCTAGTAGCGTCAGTTAGTCGTTGTACATTCGGTGGAGTGGAAAACTTCAAACACAATTACACTTCACTTCCAGAAGATGTTTTGCAAGGAATCAAACCTATTTACAAAGATCTGAGCAAGGACGAACTTCTGGAAAGGTGTCCGAAAAAAATTAGAGAATTTTGTTGAAATGATACTTTATAATGTACAAAAGGTTTGAATAAATTTGCTTTATCCATATCTCAAATAAATCGCAAGTGTTTTTTTGTCCTGAAACCCTTACCCGCCCCGCTTAATTAGGTATGTGCACGTGTGTGAATGTGGCTCTTGCCCTAATTTTAGCGGTATTCTTAAGTTTTGTATTGATATATACATTTTTTAGACGTATCATGTTTTTGGCACGTGATCCTGTCCATATCGCAGACAAAAATTAAATTCATTTAAGTAACTAATATATCCCATCCTCAAATAAGTTTGATATAAGTCTAATGGATTACTTCTTAGTTTTGAACTATAGGTAGATGAACTCGTATATAAAGGCAAGTGACCAAACCTGTTGATTAAAATAATAATATACCTAGTCTTTTGCTGACTCCGAATTTACGATCCTTTTCTCGGAAAAGATTAATAAAATAATTAATCTGTATGATTTATTTTTAAATTTACTTTACACAATGAGTAAGAATAATATTAATTATACCTGTAAGTTAATCGTTAGTTGGTCTGCAGCTTCGAATACGAATAGAACTGTATATCGAGTGTAACAGTTGAATGTGAAAGGGCAGTGGATAGTCCCGTCTTACAGTAGCCAAACATTGATAAAGTCAAAAGAGACGAACGCAAGAGAATCAACCGAAATGAAATAAGAGGCAAAGCGATGGTTGTAATTTTTCTAGATGCCTACCACACGCGATTTGATATTTCGTAATGAACAGCTGATAACTTTTTTCACTCTCTTGACGCAATAACAATTTCGTCAAGATTAGTCGAATTTTTACGAAGAATCAATACCTTGTTCTATTTATGTCAATAACATGCTCAGAGTTAAGCTTTTTTTACGGAAATTAGGTAACAATTTTCAAGTATATGTTACAAAGAATATGTTCAAATATAGTTTAAAAAAAAAGGTTTTAAACATTATATGATATATTTGAAATCATTTATGTACCGCTTATTACATTAACTGTAAATGTTGTCTTTACAAACAGATAAATGATAAAGAAAACACGACTGAAGTGTACGATCAAACAATTTATTTATTTTAATGAAAATTAAGTAAATATTAATAATAAAACAATATTATTGAAGATTATTGCAATTTAAAAAATTATATTTTATAGGTAAAAGTGAGCAATGGCTGAGCGAATACAATTTTAATTACTAATAAATATAAAAGATAATAATGATTTTTTATTACCTGGAATGGAGTTTATACCACAATCAATAACGACTGCGCCAGGTTTAATCCACGATCCTTTAACTAATTCCGGTTGGCCGATCCCAACTACTAAAATATCTGCTGTCGAGACCTAAACAATCGGTGAAGCCCGATAAATAAATATTTTTACCGTCTATGTTTAAAAACTTCGCTCCGAAAGCATAAAACTTACAATGCCGGGAAGATCTTTCGTTTTCGAATGGCATACGGTCACGGTGGCGTTTTCCCATTTCAATAGCTCGGAAACTGGGGTTCCGACAATCTTACTTCTGCCAAGAACTACAACGTTAGCACCGGTCATTGGTACTCCACTCCTAAAAATATCATTCTCATTATATCTTTCATGCGCGGCAAACTTTCACTGCATGTCGCAGCAAAAGAAATGGCATAAAAATTGAGTATAACAGGTGTATAAGCATTGTTACGCACTGGACATCGCGTTATCAATGGCCGTGATTTACGCACCTTTTTATGAGCTCGATGCAGCCGTGCGGAGTGCATGGCAAAAATCCAGACATATCGCCGATGGCGACTCTACCCTCATTGATCGTATTTAATCTGGAGATTTACGATAAAATTACCGTTACAATAATTCATCTATAGTGCGCTATCTACATATAGAATTTATATATTGTGAAATTGCTTTATTTACGAGTCGCGTTCGCTATATATAACGAACGCACGTGCGCGCCTTGGCGCTGCAGGAAAATTTCAATTTTTCCACTCTACTTTCGCTCGAGTCTTATAATTTCATTATTTACGCTGTCGACGTGTCGTACGTCATTGTAAATAATCTGCCACCACTATCACTTATCGATCCTAGTGTCAGAAGGGCATCAAACTTGTTTGCAGAAAAGCACATTATCGGCTTTATATGCACGTCGAATAAAGATTTTAAATTATTTTGGCGTTCGGCTGTACACGTCAAAGGATTTTTCTACAAAACCCCTTTTTAATCAAAATGATATTTTATGTTATTATTAAGTAATGCAGAAACTGAGTGGAGTAATTTATTAAATACGTGAATTCTTTAAAATTGTTTTATTAAAACCTAATAATTTTACTTAAAAAGTAATTAATAAAATTAATTACTTTGGAGTTTCGATAAAAAATATTGACAATTGAATAGTATCTTTACCCGTTCCTTTCGACCAAATTTATACGACACAATTCAAGCAGCAAATCCAACCCATTGTACTTATTTGCAATCGGGAAAAATAAGGATAGCATGTGATTCTCACCCATCGACATCCTTGCTCGGGGCAACGGCGTCCGTGATGAGGTGGGAATTGATTTTGTTGACGCTGTCAAGGGGCATCTGAACAATGATGCCGTGGGTATCAGGATCATTGTTCAGCTTGTCTAATTTACTGAGTAGCTCGTGTTCCGTCGTCGTATTTGGCATTTTAACGTGTGTGGCGTTTATGCCGATTTCGCTGGCCGCCTTGATCTTCATGCGGATGTAAACATTCGAATCCTCCCGGCCGCCGACCTGGACGATAGCCAAGCCGGGCGCGTAGTTCGGCAGCTTTTCCTTCATTGCGAGTACGTCCTGCTCCAAGGACTTGCGAATCTCTCTGAAAAAATAAACAGTTTTGCATTCTGTTTCGAGGAAATCAACTCCTGGTTTTCGAAGAATATGTTACGAATGTAACAAAATAAAACTTTAAAAAAAGTAAAATGTAGACAAGTATGATTTTATATATAGTTTTAATAATATTATTAAAGAAACAATATTGTAGTTTTTTAATTGGCAAAAACACATTATAGATTTAAATGTTTCGTAATTTGTTTTTATTTATAATTATGTGTAATAATTACTTTAATTCATATGTTCCATATTTTTGTTTATACACTAAGATAAATAAAGAAGGAAAAGTATTAACCGAAATTTGTTCAAATAACGCACTATGTTTATAAAAACATATTTTGGTTTAAGTCATGCAAAAAGTAATAACTATTATTATTAAAACTATAATAATGATTTTGTTTCATTAAATTTTTGTTTTTAATTTAAGGAGATTCTATAGTGAATAGAAATAACGCTAAAAAAATTATGAAATTTTGTACACAGGTTAAGTTTTATATAAAAAGCATCCATACCAAGTTTCAGAAGGCTAGGGTACCTTAGAGCAGAGAAATAAATATTTTCATTTTTCACTTTTTAACAAATAGGCTCTTGTAAAATAATGCATTTTCGCCGTATTCAATTACGTATTATAAAATAACTGATGCGAAGATTGAATCGAAATTTTTTTATGTGATTAATAATATCTAAGGATTCTGTATTAATTTAAAAAATACTTTGAAGGTACCTAGAATATTAACAATAAATTGAGAAATAAGAAAGAATGTCACCCAGGTCGATGTATTATTTACTGAATAGTAACCTTCAAAATATTTATTGTTGAAAATTATCATTTCAAACTTTGTGAAAATCTACTTTAGTATCTAATGAATAATATTAAACACGAAATGTTTCAATTTTCGAAAATTCATAACCCTAATAGCACAACACGTCCAAGAACGTCCAAGAAGGCAAGAAACGTCTAAAGAACGTCATTTTTGAAAAATGACGTTCTTCGGACGTTTCTTGGACGTATTGTGCTATTAAGGAACAGACATTTGTCAAAAGAAAAACTTATAAATATGCGCAATTTGTTTTACATTTTTTAAACCCTGCTATCGGTTCTTTGAAGTTGTTTAAATAATACTACATGATTGTACATGTAGATTCAAGAATGTTAATAAATTTTTTTGCACATTTTCAATATCAATTCTTTGAGTAATGGCAATATTAAACTGCACGGAATTAGAGCAGTGGCTGTACGTCTCTCTGTCTCTCTCTTTTTCGCGTTTTGATTAGCGTAGTTACTATAGAACCTTCTTAATATTATACATTTCGTCTTTTAATCAGAGAAAAAGTAGTAATTTTGTTTACCGACTTTATCTCTCTAGATACCTAATATTGACGATAACAGCTAATTTGAAAAATATTGATCAAATAGAATACGATTGACGAAAATGTGAAGTGGAATAATTGCTAAGCCTTGTGAAACGGTTATTTCACGGTAATTCGTATATGTATATTAGTAATAAAAGTAGACAGATTTAAATAGAAAAATAAAAAGCAGTTATTATTGACGTTTCTAAGAAATTTACTCTGAAATATTTTTAACTAATTTTACATAAAAGTAATAATTTTGGATAATATTCTTTGATAATTTATTTAAATTTTTAGAAATGTAATAAATTAATAAATTATCTCAAAAGGCTATATTATTAAATATAACGGCATATCAATCAAGCTAGAAATTATGTCAATGGTCTGATAAAATATATTAAGAATATAAATAGTAAAAAATTTATAATAGAAAATAGAGAATAGATGACGGTAAATTTTGTTTACTTCATACATAGAAAAAATTGAATTTCATAAAACAGCAACCAGATCATATATAATAATTATTATAAACTAAATGATAAATTAATTAATAATCCATGCCATAATGCAGTGTTTCAAATATCAAATCAGTTTATCGATAAGTCAAATAAAGTCATGCGATTGTAGCGCAACGTGTTTACATCGGTATGATAATTACACCCATTCGTTTCTTGATAACCTTGCTCGATGTACTCGGTGTCGTTAAAAAAAAACCCTAGCGCATTATAACATTCCCATCGCCTTACATAATATAACAACATTAACTCGATAAAATATGAACATCAGTATCAATATGCAACATCGATATGCAGAGCGCGAAAGCCTATAGTCAGCATTTACATCTCAGTATACACAGAGTCATATAGATATAGGTATACTAACTTGGAGACCTCAGTGCCGGAAAGCACGACGCCGCGAACGTCGGTAACCATGGCTCTGTTCAGGAATCTGCAATCAGCCGTTGGAGATGAGAATTAAAAAAACTCCGTCTTCTTTTCCTCTGTGTAATAGCTTCGATATGTATAGTGACTCCGAGAACTCGCGCGGCGGCTGGGAAAATCGCGGTAGGAGACACAACGCCGAGACGGACGAGACGCGGTGGAAAATAAGTGCTGGGCCACCGGAGTCCGGAGCCGGTTTACTTATATGTGGCGCTCGCGAGGGGCCCGGCAACCATACGACCGAACACTTTTATTGCAACTCCGTGTGCGTGTGAAATCCCATACGCGTGTGTGTACGTGGTCGGGGAAGAGCTGTTTGCCGGCTTTCCCCCCACTGAGTGGCCCGTGTCTTGAACGGTTCCCCAGTGGTTCTCAAGCGGAAAAAAATTGATTCTAGTACACGAGGTTTCTCGCGACTTCCGCGCTTTTTCTCTTGCTGTTGCTGCGTGCCGATATATACCGTGTGTGCGAAGGCTAAAAATATACGCGGAGATTTTTTGGGGATAAGTCTGTACGTCAGTCTTTACGTTTCAGTTATTAGCTGTGACAATTTTTGGACTTTGGAAAATCAAGTGTTTTTCTTTTATATAAGAATTAATAAGAATATTTAGATCCGAGAAGTTGAGTTTGTTATCTGAATATTGTTTAATTTACCAACATATATAGTATGTCATTTATGATTTTTCAGAAATCATTTGCTGGGGCGTTAATTAGCAACAAAACAATATCGTTCATAAGAAAATGATTTAAATTTAATATTAATGAGGCTTTCTGTAAATTTCCATGTGCTGATACGTAATTGAAATTATTATTTTAGATTCAATTGATACTTACATTGTAGGTATTCAAATTTTATAGACGCATAATTATATTTTAGTGTAATAAATATTCGTTATTAATTAAAATAAAAATACAATGATAATTATTTTGTATATAAAAGTAATAATATGAAACAAATTAATATAATTCCGTGTTAATTAAAAGAGAAATTACAATAATACAAAAACATGTCCCATATTGTTAAATAAATTACTTTACATAACAAGTTCTTAATACAAGTTACAAATATAGTATTATGAAAGGTATTTATGTTTCATACGGGTGACTTCTATTTAGATACTCTGACATAATATACAAAAAATCTCTAAAAGTAGTAAAAATTATGGCCAAAATATATTTTATATCGAAGAGGCAAGCCTTAACGCACTGTTTGTATATTTTAAGTTTGTTCATAATGTCTACTTCTACTATATTTTTAAATCAAAGTAAACTTTTTTGATGAATTTGATTAAATTAATTATGAGATTCATAAAATGTACATAAAAGATTATACACATTCTTATATTAATATATTCTTTTGCTAAGTTAGTGATTATCAAAAACGCAATTTTGCATTCTACTTTCTACCTTTAATACTTCGTATAGAAATTCGCGGTTTTCTATAATTACTTATATTTCTAAATAAATATTAACAACGCTACACGCGATCGCTTTGATATTGTCTATCTAACTTTCATTCAAGCGCGACTCGGTAAAATACAAAACAAAATATTGCACAAGAAACAAAGTTGTTTTTCCTTTTGTCTAAGTATTAAAGATGAAATCTAATTGCGAAATTGACATGTTTTTACGAGTTAAGTGTAGAAACCAAGTGACATCAACTGAATTTAATATCAAGCGTTTATATAATAAAGTAACAAGAAATGCATTTCTCTCCTGACAAATTGTTTATCTTACTTGAAAACTCGAAGTAGTTTTGTCATGCGAACGATGTCTGTGGCAAATCCGCGAAAACTGATCGGTCCAAACTGCACTTTCATGTGCACTTCATGTTTACCAACCCGGGAGAGAATAATACGTATGGTGGCTTACAACTACGTGATCTATTTATCATGATGCGCTACGTATTGGGTAACTTTGTCTATACGATAAACTCTGACCTACATGAAATCACTACGATCGCAATAATTGCATTTTAGCACGTAATGTTTGTCCGTATCAAAAAGATCAATTGCCTTAGAAAAATAAAAACAAAAAGTAACGGTAAAACTATGAGTAAAAATGAAAAAAAAAACTTATGTTTCTGTTTACTTTTTGTATGTTTATCGTTTATCGTCTATGTTAATAATTATTTCATGCTTATCCTAATGATTCCACATCTGTTTGTTTTATTTAATATTATACGTCCGCATTGTTATTTATAGACATCAAGATCGAAATCTGTTGCATCCACTACGAGCAAATTCTTGTTACTAATATTTAGTATTTAGATTAATGTATTATATTGAGAAAAAGGCATAATATTTGCTTCCATTGATCACAAGCATTCACTGATTCAACAATCAAGATTATTTCATCATGCATAAAATATAAGCTAAGAGAAGTGCAGTATTAAATAATTTACTATTAATAGTTCGTCAATTTATGACTTTCTCTAGTTATAACTCCCTGGTTTGATGAAAAGATTGGTGTAAGGTATTGGGGAAGGGGGAATGAGAGCAAACGCGTTTGAGAGATGAAAATCTATGAGATTTAAAATTGGCTGTGAAAAAATTTATGAGGAAAGAGTTAATTTGGATTGCACGTAGTTGTTGGTCTTTTAGTCAGGATTGACTTTAATTACGTCTTACGCTCACATCGGATTTCGGGGGTTGCTTCCGAATTGCACGAAGCGGCCGCGGTCACGCGACCAAGTATATAGGATTCACCTTTCTCTCTCTCTCTCACTCTCTCCCTCTCTCTTCTCAGGGGACTCGCCATTGCCCGCCAGCTTTCTAGTCCGAATTTCGCTGGTTTCGCATGGATTTAACGTTAATTAATTTCAAGGCGATCGTACTTTCGAAGAGCCCTAATGCTTAGATCAGAGGAATCTTGCAAGTGGAAACTAATTAGCGTATAGGTACTGCACTTTGGATTGCTAACGGTTATTGGTAACTGATAGACTAAATAATAGATCAGACCTGTTTATAAATGGAAATTTGTAATTTTTATCCAAGATTAATACATTTTCTCGATATGTTTCTATACTTTTCTAACAAAATTGAGATTTATTTTATTGTTATTCTATTTTATTTTATTTATTGAAATTTATTATTATAATTTAAACAAGGAATTTATATATGACAAGTAAGCCATTTAATTTTCGAGCATTTAACCATTGACTGTCGGAAAAATTATACCTATGAGATTCTCGACGCTTTCGGTTTTCTTAGAGTTTCCTTACTCTATATTTTTCCTTTGTTGGTTGTTGTCTGTATAGAATAAATTACACAGATCTTCTCGCATTGAAGAGAAAAGAGGGGAACATCCTCTAAGAATGCCTTGGCTCGTGGTGATCGATAAATTCACATTCATATTGTAAAAATTTTGTCGAGCAATAAATTCATCATTACACGAATAAATTTTTTTTTTAAAGTTATATCAGGTTATTCAAAACTCGAATTAAGTGAAACCAAAATTTTATACTGCAAATTAGAGAGTACATAGACCGCTATCAAAGGTAGATTATTAAATATTAATTTTTATGCTTAAAATAATTTTTTTAGTATAATAATTTTGTATCAGTTTAAGTCTTATTTATTTGTTTTTGATATGTAGTTATATGCCAAGATTACGCAGCTCAACATACATTACAATTTTGTCAGCATTCTCAAGTACCGATTTTTTGTTTTTTTTTTTTTACTATTATCGATTAAAATTGCAGTCAAAATTGCAATTGATACCAAAATAGTCTATACGATATTAAATCAATTGTTCATCGATCGCGAGATACCGAAAGTGATCGAAAGTCTGAAGGGCACTTGATATTGAATAGAAAACTATACAGAAAAGTCCCTCTTTTCCCCCCCAAAAAAAAAAGAGTCGATGGTGCAAGTCGAGATTTGGGTAGAGTTGCAGATGCCAGGGCCCTTGCGCTCTCTTCCCATATACCGATTTCAACTTGCACGGATAGTTAAGCTTAAGGGGCTGGCTTTCACGAAGGGGGATGGGGGGCAAGGAGGGGAAGCACTCGCAGTACAGGGTGTATAAGCTCGGGAGCCGGAGCAAGATAGACGGTGTATGGATGGCCTTGGGGCGTCACGGACGCGATCATGGCCGAAGAAGAGAGAAACTCTCGGGCAATCGGTGCGCCCCGCGCTCGCTGCAGACTCGTGCGCGTGCACGCGCGTGTGTGTGGGTGTGTGTGCAGGCGCCGGACGCGATGGAACGCGCCTTGGCTCGAGATTGAGGCTGCAGCACGAGGTTGTAAGAGGGAAGGGACTCTGCTCTGCTCTGCTCTCTCTTGCTCGTCCTGGCGAAATGGCCGGCGCTCGCTCGCGCAAACTTGCACCGCAAATTCCTTATCCAAGAGAGTCCGCAGAGGAGCTCGCTGGTTATTCCGATCTAGTCCTGTGCGAGCGCCAGCGTAGCCAGGAGAATGCCCTCGAAACTTGTCGAACTTCCCTGATTGCCGCGCTGTATTTATGAAAGAAGTTTGCCGGAGAGACCGGCGCCAGCCAACTGCGTGTGTATACCCCCCCGCCGCCACCGCACCCGACTGATCCACCTTTCTTTTCTATGAGATTTTTTAATTATAGCTCGCGCGCCGATGGTCGAGTTTTACGCGCACTTTGCTGGAATCTTGGCGCTCGGCCCGGCGGATACACTTCGCGAATAGTTTGCAAGTTCGTCGGACTATTTGGAAAGGAGTGCATAACTTTCGTTTGCCTAGTTATTCATTGGTACTTTTGTTGTACCTTTTCTATACTTAATTCGAGCTCTTGACTGGTTTTTCATATCAAACAAATTGTGTTTGTTTCGGTATTATATAGGTATTATAAAATATCACTTTTGGTCTGACAAAGCCATTAAATATACATACGACGTATTACGCTTTATCACAAGTTCCTGCTTTTGTCGATGTTCGAAAAGTGTAGATTGTTGCAAGATGTTATCATAGCCAGGACACAAAGGAAACTCTGTTGTTGAACTGATTCATACATATAGTGATGGAGTAAATACGTCGTTACAAGACACGAAAATGCAAAGGTTGTGTTATTCGAATTATGCAGCTCATGGCATGTTGTATATATATATATATATA
>UELU01144899.1:0-44661 GCA_900490025.1 Megastigmus dorsalis
TATATATATATATATATATATAATAATAAACGGAGAACAGACACAAGACCAAAACTGTTCGACCTAAACAATATTGATTTTCTTAGTTTTTTTTTTCATCATTTTAAGTAAGATGCAGTTCAAAAATACTATTACTTCTCATAAAAGCTCTAGTAAAATAAATCTTTGGTGCACTGCATGTATCTTAAAAAAACAATAGGCAAATGTACTGAAACAATTCAGGGTAACATTTAATACCCTAAGATGCAGTATACTTTACTTTTATACCCTTTATAATCATTGCATTTTAATAACACCCCTAAACTTCGTTAAGTAATAGATGATTAATAATAAATTAAAATTTTCTCATTGCGTTCCACAGAACTTTTGCAAAATTGAAATATAGCTAATTAAGTATCTAATTATTATAACGTATAAGTACTTTTTTAAGTTCACATAATTATTAGCCTAAATATAATGACTTTTATAACGCATTATAGTTAGAGATTGGGTCCGTGACTGTAATATTATAACGAGTTTCACGTAACTCGTCTAATCGTGACGAGCTATACACAGTTGTGATCATCGATACATTTTTTATTTGCCCCGCAGAACGAATGAATCTCAGAACGAGTAAGGATCTCGAAAAGGAGCAGCAAATTCCCGGCCATGATCGGCATCATCGCTCTGAAATAAACACGTAGTATCACCCGAGATTTCAACCTATAAAAGCTTACGTTTGTCCTTATGTCGAGCTTTCATCAGTATGCAATGTATGTGTATCCTTAGGCGGGTGGAACAGTGCTGATTTCAACGACTTTTCCTAGGAAAGACGTACCAGCTTCCAGCTGAAGTGACACCCTTATTCACGCGATTACTTGCTGCGACGATCGTTTAAAATCATAAGTTATTGTATACTTGCTGAATTTCATCTTCACTATAGTTTAGCCTCTCTATCTCTCTCTCTCTCTCTCTCTCTGTCTCTCTGTTTCTCTCTCTCTCTCTCTCTGTCAGTCTCGGTGTCACATTAGATAGTAAATTAAGGTGGAAACTGCAGGTTGATTGTTTAACTAAAAACAGTAAATAAAGCCCTTTACAGTCTGCGGTTTATAAGGGCATGTACCACCGAAACTTTACGCAGAAGATTGGTTGAAGACTATTGCGCTGTAGTGTTGCTTGATGCGTCCGACGAGCAGAAAATACGGTTACAGAGACTGACAATGAGTAATACATGTGTGAGATACATTTACGGTGTTAAGAGGGAGCACATCACCCCCTATAGAAAGTAACTGGGTTGGTTGCGTGTTGATACTCGAAGGAATTATTTTGCTGCAATTATTATGTATAGAATCCTCCGATTACATGAACCTCAGTATTTGTCAGCTTTTTTCAGCAGGCATCAGCCCAGGAACACTAGCAGGGGTGTTGCCTCGGGTGTTGCACAGGAACTTTCAATACCAAAGGTGGGCACGGAGACAGGAATCAGATCTTTCCAATCTCAATGTGCGCGCTTTTGGAACTCTCTCCCGGACTCTCTGCGCAGATTTAAGACGGTGATCTTTCAACATCTGTTTGATCTTGATTCTTAACCCCGCCGCGGGCCGCACCTGCGATTGCTGTGCGTTTGACTTTAGTGACTTACACTATACACTTGGGTCAGAGCTGTAAATTTTCTGCATGTTAATTTATTATGTAAAAATAAGAAAATGTATAATCCAAAGAAAAATCAATATTGTACAAACATTTCGTTAACCATTACAAATAAACTTACATCTATCTATCTAACTCTCTCTCTCTCTCCAGTACATTTGCAGATATGCCGGACATCCACACACACATATATATATTTTTTCGCGTTTAATTTGTAATTGCACGAGTGTTGCACTATATAATTTAGAGCATGAAAAAACGTTTAATTTAAAAAAAAAATGAATCTTCTTTCATATATTAAAAAAAAGCCGAATTGATTGTTCTCTATATGCTTAATATACGGAAATAGAAACAGCCGAGTATAGAAAAACGCTACTTTTAATTAAATAATAATACCTTTTCCTTCAAGTAAAGAGTTCAAATTTTTTTTCTAATTTAATGTTATTGTTAAAATGATCAATAAATTATGACTCGGATAAAACTTGTTCGACGAAATTTAGCTTATCTTCTTATAGAATCCGGCCCCTCAACTGATTTATCTTTTATTATCAAACCAATCAGAATAAAAAGGAGCATGGGGCCACAGTGATACATTATATTTGTCCTCGACTCATATCACTGTAATACTACATAATTTCTGCAGCAAATGGTCTGTTTTATCGATAGTTTATGTATAGGTAGTGCTCTCACGGTCACGTGACGGAGTCACGTGATACGTCATTTTAGAAAACGCTGAACGCTCCGGAATTCTTTTCCTGTTCCCGCAATAGCGAATAGCGGGCGAGCGACAGTCGTCAGTTTTTATTGTTGTTCTTTATCAGCTCGAATTTCTCGGATGCAGTCATTGATAGTACTTACTCGAGAATGGAGTCGGGGATACTTGCCAAAGTATTACATGATTTTTTTACAACGGAGGATGGCGAATTGAGTCTCAGCAAAGGAGATTTCTTCTTGGTAACGCAGTTAACCTATTTATATGTTGATATTTATTTACGTGTGTAATTATTTTACTACGCCTAATTTTTTACTTCAAATCAATATTTATTATACCAGTCATTGGTACTAGAGTTCATATATACAATTTGTCTAATTATTGAATTACTAAAATACAAAATAACTGTTGCAAATGGTACAAACTTTATTTAGTAAAAGAGCATTTTAATATAATTTCGTTACTATAAGTATCATTTCATCAGCAGATAAACCACAGATGTAACAAAACTATTTATACAAGTAAAAAGTGTGAAGAATATTCTAGAAGAAATAATATATTTATTAAATACAACAAATCTAATATCGATTCCTTTAGTAAAAATATGTTTTGCAATGAAAATTTTCATCTGGTTAATATTGTGAAAAATATTGGTGCAGGAGCATAATGATTTCTTTTGTATCTAGGTTCATGAAGTCATTGATAAACACTGGTGTTATGGACAATCAAATAATCGAGTTGGTAAATTTCCTACAAATCTTTTACACAAGGTTGAAATACCCCATGCACATGACAATGAATCATTATTTGTTTCGATTGCTCCATTCAAAGGTGAACAGTCAGGAGATTTATCTTTTTGTCAAGGTAATTAGAAAAATAAATATCTGTTTTCATACTCTTGTATTTATCTAATATTTCATTTTTTATTTAACAAGGGGAAATAATTATTAGTAATGCAGAGGCATCTTCTGGTTGGCTTACTGGAAGTATTGGTCCAAGACAAGGTGTATTTCCAGCTACTTATGTTTGGCAACTCGATTCAAGTTTACTAAAAGTAACGATTTGTACTTTATAAATTTTTTTAAAAGTATTTTAAATTAAAGTCACTATTACCAATGATTCTAATTTTATTTTTTTATAGAAAGCTAGTGAGAAAAAAAAAGTTACAAAAAAAGCTAAAGTGAAAGCCACTCTTAAAGCTCAATTGGATGAAGAATTAGATTTAGAAGAAGGAGAAACTGTCACTGTGACAGAAATTATGGATGATGGCTGGTGCCGAGGCCAGAAAGAAAATGGAAAGACAGGCATTTTTCCAGAAGGTTTTATCATATATCAGGATGATGCTAATGTTGATGACGTAGATGCAGCTCCCCAGAATTTCTCTTCAATAAACAATTCTTATCCACAATCTGCTATATCTATAGATAAAGCTCCACAGAATTTCTCTTCAATAAATAATTCTTACCCACAATCTTCCACATCTATAGATGCAGCTCCACAGAATTTCTCTTCAATAAACAATTCCTATCCACAATCTGCTATATCTGGAAAAATTTATAAAGATTTTGGTGAAAATTATTCAAATTCAGTAATATATGATGATCCAACACCAAGTTATGATGATTTATTTCCTGATACATCAGTACCAAAGATTGAGATTACATCAGAATATAACCCTCTTGGACTCAAACCATATGCAATAACATTATTTCCATTTAATGCACAGTTTCCAAATGAATTAAGCTTCGAGGCAGGACAAGTTGTTGAATTAGTTAAATACATTGATAATGAATGGGCTGAAGGTAAAATTGACAAATTAAAAGGCATTTTTCCTGTTTCTTATGTTAATGTTATTGTTGATTGTGTTGAATCTCAGAATAATGTGGAACAAGATGATGCTCCAAAAAAACAAGATGATTTACAGTCAAATGATCGTGTTAAAGTTGAATATAAGTTTAATGCACTGATGGATGGTGATCTTAATGTAGAAGAAGGTGAAGTAGTGACTGTTGTTGAATCCACTAATAAGGAATGGATTACTGTAAAAAATGATCTTGGAGAGACTGGTCTTTGTCCTAGAAGTTATTTAAGTGTTGATTTGGAACAAAATGATGAAGATTTTCAAGACGCTCTTGACGAATTTGTAGTAATTAGGAATGTGGAAAAAAAAGATCCTACTGAAAAACAAATCGAACAAGCAAAAAGATTGTCTGAACCACACCGTCCAGCACCTCCGGCACCTGCACCAGGAAGAGTTCCTTTACAAAGACAGAATAACCAAATAACACCTGTGAAAGAAGAAAATAATGCTTCTACTTCATCAAAACAAAAGAAGGCTGATCAAAGACAAAATGTTATAACTGAGTTGTATTTAACTGAAAAAGATTATGTTAGAGATCTAAAAATGACATATGAAACTTTTAATTTACATAATCCTAGTTTCCTTGAATCAAAAGGAATAGATGTGACAAATTTATTTGGAAACATTTCAGAAATTACAGAAGTTGCTGAAGACTTGTTAGAATTAATGCAAAGGGCAATGAAAGGATGTGACGAAGATTATCAAACAATAGGCCCATGTTTTTTAAAGATGTCAGAAAAAATGCGAGTAGAATATGGTCGATATTGCAGTAATCATGAATTATCACTAGCGCTTTTGAAAAAGGTAACTTTGCTAAAAATCTTTCATATGACATATATTTAACTGATGAACTATTGTTTTATAAAAAATATACAACAGCAATTTTTTTTAGTATGAAGATAATAAAGAAATTATGAAAATTTTTGACAAAGGTATAGAAACGTTACGAATGCAAGTCGCTTGCTTTGATATGAACTCAGTTCTGATAAAGCCTGTTCAAAGGATTTTAAAGTATCCATTAATACTGAATGAATTGCTAAAGGTAATATATTAATACGTTTTTTTAAAAATATTCAATCACTGACTAATGGTAAACATTTTAAATTAAAACAGTGTACCGAGGATGGCCATCCAGATAAACCAAAGATTGAAGAGGCATCAAAAGTAATGGCAAATGTTGCAAGTTACATTAATGAATATAAAAGAAAAAAAGAATTAGCTTCTAAGTATTTACATTCCAATAATACATTAATAGGTAGAATGGCAAACCTAACTATGCATTCGGTTGCGAAAAAGTCATCGAGATTGAGCGCTAAATTATCTGCATCATTAGGTTTAACTAATCTACCAACTGATGCGAAATTTGATGAAATAGTAAAAGACTTTCTATCTCTTGAAAAGAGTACTAAACAATTTCTAAAAGATGTTGAACAGTGTGTTACGTATCTAGATAGTGAGACATATTGTGGTGAAGTTCTTATTCAGCAGCTGCATCAGTATTATACAGGAGTAAGTAGTAATGAAATTATGCTACTTCAAGAAATAAGGAATGTAATAAGATCACAGTTTATAAAGGATTTAAAAGCTTGTATTGAAAAACGAGTTATATCTCCTTTAAATGTTCTTATATCGCTGCTTGCTGGACCTGAACTTTTAATTAACAAACGTCATGATAAAATGCTTGATTATGATACCGCTATTTCAAGGAACGAGAGGTCAAAAGAAAAGGGAATAGTAAGTAATGTTTGCAATTTATTTTACATTTTATACAAATAAGCACTTTTTGCATATAAAAAGAATTTGATAATTATTTTTGAATCTCTTTGAAAATATATTTCTTGTACTTATGATCTTAATTTATCGACATTCATTAATCTTTTTTCATTTATTTTACACTTTTTTTTTAAATAAAATCTCTGAAATGTAAAATTTGAAAATATAATTATTCATGTATTTTAATTACTTATAGCAGACAATTAATTTATTACTGACTGTTTCATTTTTATAGATACCAGAAGATCTTTCGAGTGCAAAAAGTAATTTTGAAGCATTAAATGAGCAATTATTAGAAGAACTTCCAGTATTTATAGAAGCTTCTACAGCTATTCTTTACAATTGTATTGGCGCTTTTACCAATGCTCGAAAATTATACAATGCAAAAATCATGAAAAAATATTTAATTATGTCAGAGGTATGTATTTTTATTTCAATTATCAGTTACTATGATGTTTTATTTCAATTATCAGTTACTATGATGTTTTATTTTTTTTTAAATATAATTCAGGCTGTAAATCAAGTAGCAACAAAAGATATATTGGAATCTTTCTTGGTATCCCATCATTTGCAGTACAACCAAATTAGTCGTTTAAGTTATGGTGGTACAAACACAAGAATTGAAGAAGGCTCTGTTGACTACTGTCTACAGTCTGAAGTTCACAGAAGAGCCTTAAGAACAAAATATCCTCCCAATAAATTATATGTTGTAACTCGCTCAGTGACGGGCGCAACGCCTCATGATCTGCCTGTAACCAAGGGAACAATAGTTGGTGTGATAAAAACGCAAGATCCAATGGGCGATACATCAAAATGGTTTGTTGATAATGGAGCAATGAAAGGATTCTTGGAGAGTCAATATTTGGAACCCAGTAATGAAGCAAAGCTTATCGAAGAAAGTGCGAACGCAGCTTGTGCTGATGATACAATAGATCTTATGTCCTTAGACTCTCCTGTTAAGGAAATAAAAAGATGCTCTGCTGATCTTCAATCTCTTTACTCTAATATAAGTGATGACCAAGATAGTCCTCCTAATTATGGAAATATTGTTAGCTTTGAAGCCGAACCAAAACAGCTATACGAAAATATTCGTGAAGAAGTAAATAGGGTTCCAAATTTCTTATATGAATGTTATGCTTATAGCTTTTTATTAAAATATTCTAATGACTAATTTGTTTCAGTTCGTATATGCACTTTTCGATTTTGATAAACCAACCCTTGCAGGAACATTATCTGTAAAAGAAGGTCAAGCTTTGAAGGTAATAATGAAACATGATCAAAAAAACAATCCAGATTGGTGGCTATTAGAAGATCGAACTGGTGGCAAGGGATATGTTCCACACAATTACTTGGGAAAAGGAAAAGATAACCCAAAGTAAATAAGTTTTTATATCTTAATCTGATATGCGTACCTCGAAACTTACAAAAAATTTTCATATTTTGTCTATATCTGTGATAGTTTTAACACTCAACTGTAAATTTTATTTTGATCTATTGTTTTTAACATTATTATTGTTATGTTTATCAATGGTGTTATGATCGAAGCCTAGTGTAAAAATAATTCTATAAATGAAAGTATTTTATCTATTTTTAAACATTCAATTAAGAATCGTAAATAATATTTACATGAAAGATTCTATAAGCTAAGAAACAAATAGTTTTAAACTAACGTTTGTTATATGTATTATATAGATTCAAACAATTATAAATATCGAAGGCAAAGTTTTAATTGCCTGATGAGAAATTCCTACAAATATGTAAAATAATTTTATATAATATAAATTTAAATACGTATATACATTTTTAAATTATCAAATCTCAAAATGTATTTTCATTATTATCCTATATATTAGTGTTTATTATTTTATTTTAAAAGTATAGTAGGCATAATTAATTATTCACCCTTAGCTACCGTCGCAGTGGATTTTAATTTTTCGTGTTAAATCGTATAGAAAGTACTTTGCTTATTCAAATTTCAGTTTTCATGTGAAAATATTATACGAAGTACTTCGTGGTGTTAGCACGATACTAGACTGTTTACCACGGTAGCTACTAAGGGTTCAAATATTTTTACGTTACGTAGGTACATGCTAAGTTTTATTATAGTGGAAAAAAATTAAAATTAAAGGAGAAACCCAATATTTTTTTAAGAAAAAGGTATAAAATGTACCGAAGGGTCATACTGCAGTTTAAATATACTGAAATTTTTATTTCGTCTCTCAGCTTTCATTGCTATAACATTGTATGTAAATGTGTTGGGAAATATTCGATACATAGTGGGTTTGATTATTGATAGCTTAAAGTCTCATCTTTTAAACGCTGTCACCCAAATCTCAGAGTTTATAGAAAATTGAGGGATATGTTATAGGCTGTTCAATTTATAGAGAATTCAGCTCAATTCGAAAAATGTTGAAATTTTGAAAATTAATTTTTTTAAGTCAAGTATTTTTTGCTTGTCGAATCTACTGTAAGTTTACTTTTAGGCATGCCTGACGGGGTCTTCCTAGAAACAATAAAAAATCATTTTTCCCCAAATGTATTTTACATTGCAATTACGAAAAGTAGTAAAATTTGTACATAAATGATGCAACAGCAGTTTATAAATAAAAGCAGTAAACAGATTCATCAAACTTGAATAATTGAAATAAAGTCAATTATATTGTTTGTTATCTTAAAAGCTCGTTAAATAAATTCAAATATTCATGTAAAGATTAATAGAGATACAAAATTTGAAGTAGGTTTATTTAAGAAAATTAAACTTGATTATTTCAACGTGATCTTTATTATTAGACGAAAAAAAATCAATAGGAACTGTATAGGATTGTTTTATTTCTAATTTAAAGTTAATCAAATTAGGAAAACTTTAATTTCATGGCAATTAAATTGATCTCTTCGGTGGCTTGCAGCTACATTAAATCGTTTTGTAGTAAGTACAAAATATTACATATTTAATAACTGATGAGTTTTGAAAATTCGAAGTTAAATCCCAAGAGGAATAAAATCTAATTGCAATTATATCCATCAATCGGATATTAAAATTTTGAGGATCGACATAAGCTAATAGAGTTCCCGTGCAAATCACAATCAGCTCTACAAATATCGGAGAAAAAACTGCAGTGTAGGAGTAAAGGTGGATAAATGAACAGCAAGAACATTTATAAAAAAACGCATTTGTTTACATGTATTATCATCGTACAATACAATTTATAATACACCAGCCGTATTAGCGAAACGGCGATATAACGTTTACAAAGTGACGATCTTTACGTTATACAATTATATCTTACAAGCTACGCTGATATCTCTTAATCTTATAACCTTAGCTACGACAATAAAATAATAAGTATAAATAAAAACAAAAAAAAAGAATTAAAAAAAAAACGAGATAACGTCTTAATTTTCAAAAAATAAAACGAACAGTCTTTCAAGGTACAAGTTTTTTTCTCATCAACTGCGATGTGAACATTCCATCGTCAAATATACATATATACTCATATATACCTATATGTAAGATATATAATATAATGCACGTTACGCTTACATTTATAACGGTGTAATAAATGTCCTTTACATGGCCTCGAAGTGCGCTTAAGAGTTGCACACAGGTTCGGCAGCTGGTACACAAACGCAAGAGACGACAGAAAGTATATATATATGTGTGTGTGTGTGTGATACAGGTAACAGAAAGAAAAGAAACGGAAATACTGATGCTATATAAAACGAGAAGGGCGAAAAAGCGACAACGCGCCTCGGGCTCCTTATGCAATAGTATCGAGTAGACATTACCCGAATTAGTGTTACGCTACTGTAATAATTTCTCATAGGTGCTGGTTCTCGAGCGCTTCACCCTCTCTAATGCTCCCCCTCGAAACTAAGCAGCGCTGACCGCGAGAACCCTACAGGTATCATCTCGGGTATCATAGAAACGCACGAGCGGAGCGCATTACGTCGAGTGTTAACGGTGGCAGTCGGCGGCGGCGGCGGGTCACTCGGGACTCGAGCCAACGTACAGCTATAGCTACGCATACGTGCGTCAGGCCCGCACCATGGCGAGTATACAGAGCGCGGGTCCGCTTGGCTGCGCGACGACGAGCCGAGAATCGAACCAGTCCGGCCGGCGGCTTAGTCGGCCGGGTAGAAGCGCAGGATGGCCCGGCCCTGGATCTCCGAGTGGCAGAGCTTCTGGACGACGTCGAGGGCCTCCTCGGCCGGGTAGACGGTGTGGGGCGGCGGCTCGATCTCGCCCGAGCCGACCAAGTCGACGAGCTCGCGGAGCTGCTCGAGGCTGCCGGGCTCGACGGGCTTGATGCTCTGCTGGCGCTCCTCGGCCCGCCGGCTGAACTTGGGCAGGAGCCGATCGGCCACCTCCTTGATCACGAAGACGACGCCGCCCTTGGTGAGGCACTGCATGCTGCGGTGGAGGCTGCGGGAGGTCGTGCCGAAGTCGATGACGACGTCGACCTGGCCGCCGCAGGCGTCCATCGTCCGCTCGATCAGCTGTTTCTCGTAGAGGTCCTCGCTCCACTGGACCACGTTCACCCTGTAATCATAGCGCGACCTGTTTGTGAATAAGCGTCGGGAATGGGGGGGCGGGCCGGGAGGCCCTTTCCAAGGACCCTTTCTGCTAGCTTCCTTCGGCCTGGCTCTTATAATGTGCGTGTACGGACAAGAGGGGCCTTAAGACCTAAACGTTGGCTTTTTTAATCTCGAAGGAACGATTTAACAAGACAAGCTTTTCAAAATCTGATAGGTATAGGTGTTTGGTATGATTTTAAAAAACGAATCGAATGAGAATTTTTTTTTGTTATTCATTTTGAAAAAAATTAATTGAACGAGGAATTTATTCATATTTGCAAGTCAATAGAAAACTAATTTATTGGATCTAACCAATTTGTATTAAACTAAATATTTAACAAATTTAATAAACATAATAAAATTCAAGTATTTTCATTAGAATGCGAGAATATTCGTCTCCTCTTCTCCGTAACAATGTTATTTACTTCGTATAAAAATACTACATATTATTATATTACAAACACTTAACAGCTGTACATACAAAGGGTGCAAGTAAAATAAAAAACTCTACTTCAAGTGAGATTGCATGAATGAAAATTAAATTTAAAATGCAGTTAATCTTTGAAAACCACCGTATGAAGCAAGTAATTATTTTTTCTATTTTGCATATATATAATATATTTACTTTACAGATCTTATTATTGTTGTAACTTTCTCATTATTAAAGTTGTTTAAAAATGATTAATTTAATCACTTTATAGCAACGAGCTTTCGGGGAATAGCAGAAAGGTTTCGATAATTTAAAGTATCGATTGACCAACTATTTCAAAACTAAAATAAGTCAAAAATTAAACTCGATCCATTAATCTATAATTCTCGCATTACCACTTGAACAGTCTACGGTGCAAGTAATGAAAACATGAAAAGCAAGATAATAGCAAATCTCTCGATCAAGATACATCCGAACCGAAGAAAAAGAAACTGAAAAATACCGCTTTCTACAACTACATGCTATTGACCGCCTTTCTTTATCGGAATGATCGAGTGTCAAGTGCCGCGATCGACAATAAAAAAGAAAAAAGAATCAAGCACGGCGACGTGTAGAGCCAATCTAGCAAATCTACGTGAAGAAAAAAGAAGCGTAGATGCGGTCGCAGCAGTGATAGCGTACCGTTGGAACTCCTGAGCCATCATGAGACCGTCGTCCTTGAGGGAGGCGATGGTGATGGTCACGCGGTCCTTCATGTTCGTGAAGTGGTAGGCCGCGATTCTGAGGGCCCAGAGCGCCAGACCACCCGTACCGACGATCAGGATCTTGCAGACGCTGCTGTCGCCGCGTTCCCTCAGGATGTTCTGTACACAAGACAATCGAGCATCGTATTTATTAGTTGGATTCGCGAGATTTGGGTGCGGCGTTTTTTTGTTATGGGTACCTATATACTGAACGAGGGCGAGTTCGTGTTTACACTGTTTTTTAAAATATCTGCAGGGAATCGTTCATCTTTTCACTTCTATTATATGATTAAAGTTTGAAAGAATGTCAATCGGACTGATTGATTATTTCGATAGGTTAACATGCTTAACGCGTAATATATTGTTAAAGCAAATAACTATATAATCCGCCTTATCTGATTATCTATCCGAGGTACGACGTTGACGCGCGAGATACGTAGCATTTTTGACCTCCTTTTTTTAATAAGTGGACTGTTTATACCGAACAAAGTTGCTTCATGTTTGAGTTTGAATTCCGTGTTCCCATTTAGCGCTTGACAAAGGCATTTAACCGAGTTGTAAGGAATTAAAATTCTTTTGAAAATCTTACCTTGTACGATATTATACGCCCTCAAAAATATTCATATTATAATTAGAATAATTACACATTTTAATGAATCTATTGACCGTCGGGAAAAATTTCACTTCAAATTTATATTTTACTTTATAAAAAAATTCTTTAATTTTCGAAAAATTTTAATTCATATAGGTATATTTTAAACTGCATTAAATGCACAATTTTTCATTGCTGCAAAGTGTATAATTATCATTACCTTTACTGTGCAATTAGAAACCTACACTCCATTTCACAGATTTCAAAATACCAAAAGCTACTTTTATATTTGTCAAGTATGATAATAAATTATCAAAGCTCATTATAACTCGTTGGAAAAGCCGGAAATTTATATATAAATAATGGTCAGTTTATCAAAATTTTATATAGCAATGCACCTAAATAGAATGGATGCATGCATCATATTCCTGGCAAAGTTTCTGCTAATATACTTGCATTCGCGATGAACACAAAATAACCCTGCAGTAAAATATAGTTTTAAGGAAATTATTCACTCGACGTAGTTTTACGAAAATTTTGTGATTTGAAAGTTTTTCTACACAATCGAATAGAATAAAATGACTTAATTTAGAGTTTGTTTTTTAAAGTAATGTTGTGCCAAGATTTGCATAGCTAATTCCCGATAAAAATGGTTTATAAAATGTAAATATCAGCTGCACAATTATTTCAGCGCAAAATTAGATCACTACTGCTCAATCACGTTTGACTACACTATACCGATTACATTTAATTACTTCACCGTACATGTCCAATTACTAATTGAATTGAAATTAAGGGTTTGTGGCCAGGAAAATACACGATGCCTCTTTATAGAAATTCGATTCCCGATCGAATCGCAATTACATCGCAGACCGAAGCGATATTCCGCGTCTCCCGCGCGTCAATCCGCATCGATACATCGCGACCGGCGATAAAGCCGGTAACGCGTGCAAGAGATGGCGTACCTGGACGTGCTCGTGGGCCGCAAAGACGGTGTTCATGGCGAGCAGAGCTCCAGCCGGGAGCATCGCCGCCACGCTCAGCTGCATGCTATCCGGCACCTTGATCAGGTACTTGAGGTCGTGCACGACGAGGTACTCGACGTAGCCGTTGGGTATGCCCTCGTAGGGATACATGATGACCCGGTCGCCCAGCTCGACGGCGCAGTCCTCCCCGAGCTCGGAGCCCAAGGACTCGACGACGCCGGCGACCTCGTAGCCGGGGAACAGGGCGGCGTCCCGCATCCCGTGGTGGGGCAGACTCGCCGGGAAGTCGCCCTCGAGGGAGACCTCGGTCGCGAGGCTGCTGCCGCTCGAGGCCGAGTTGAGGCTGGTCAGGGATGAGGAGCGCTTCGGGTGGTAGCAGGCCCCGGCGCAGACGACGCGTATGCGGGCCCCGCGGGCCGGGACCTCCGGGACGGGCACGTCGAAGCTGAAGACGCACTCCCGGCCCCCGACCGAGGGGCTCTCGATCGACAGCTGCCTGCACAGCTTGTTCATCTTGGGCTGCTCGCTGAAACACGCAACCAGTTACTATATACATATTGCTATATATATATATAAGATCTAGGTATAGGTATGGGTAGAGGCGTGCATATCGATCGGAGGGAAGGATCGAGCGGCTCCTCGTGCGCGCGCCAAGGCTGCGGCCGCGACAATTCAAGGCTGTGTATTTATTGTGTATTGTATAAAAGCCGATGGGCGCGCGTGCAGGGTAGATCGTTCGAGGCGCGTCGGTTCTGCGCAATTAGGTCTGAACTATTTTCAGGACGGCACACAAGGTGGATTTCGGACGACGGTTCAGCAGAGCGCGATGTGTATACGCAGCGGCATGTGCGTGCGCTGAGGAGGTCCGACTCAATTGGCCTGTTACTACTTTGAGGGCGTAGCTCCTGCCCCGATCTTTCGCAATTTCAGGATTACTCCACTATACTTACAGGGGCGTTAGTTGCAGGTTACTCGGAGCTATTAGCTTAGATTTCTACTCATCTGGATTTCTACTTTTACAATCTTGACTTTTTACTATAGTTTTACTTGTATACGCTATCTTTTGTGTGAATCCAAAGCTTTTGTATTCGATTTTAAAACGATGGATCGACAGCGAATGCATTGTTTTCTTTACTTGAATCCAGTGCTCTCAATTTTAAAACTCAACCGCGTAATAGAATAAATATGTAAAATATGTATATTATTTACATGCATATTTGAAGTTAGAAAAATAAAGATCGATTCCAACTCGAACGATGCGTTCGCGATGAAAATTACCAATTTATTACGAACGGAAGGATTGAAGCCGAATGAGTGCTAAGCCATGTATTATAAATCAATGCCTAAATAATCTGACAATTATAATCTGACGCAGAGACGACGAGTGAATAATTCATTCATAATAAGTTTAATAAATAGCGTAAATCGCACAACTTATATTCGCAGACGAAAACGTAAACATCGCGAATAGAGCAAACGAAAAGGAGAAAAGGTGGCGGTATATAAAATCCGATCGATAATCCAGAGGAAGCTTGTATATACATCGTACGTAGGACGCATATATGTGTACAAGAGTAAATATAAAGGAGAAAAACAATGAGTGGCATACCCGTTGTAAAGGGCAGGTGTCGGCTTGTGGGCGGGTGCCGCCATCGGTGCCAATTCAACTGGCATTTTACAGGTGATGCTTCTGCGCCTTTACGGCACTAAAGAATACACCGCAGCTTCCTGATCGGCACTTTAACTGTTTATGTATTTTTTTTATACGTATACTACGCGGTATATCAAACTATATAGCGATGCCGGCCAAAACGCTATCTCCAACTGTCGCACTACAATATACTTTATATATTTATATATATATATATCGACTTTTCCTTCGTATATAATCAATGCCTTTCCCTCGTTAAACCTGCCAAAGCGAGAACAAAAGAGTACATGTATCGTATATATTGATAATGCGTTGAAGTGCGAGAATATAACGAGAGAGAGAGAAAGAGTTGAGCGTCACTATGTGTACGCGGTATATAACTCGCTCTGCTTGCGATGCGCGACGCACTAGCTCGTCGCAGCTGTTCGTCGTTGCTTTTATAACGAGAGAGAGAGAGAGAGAGAGAGAGAGATGCTCGAGTCTATAGCTGGTGGGGGGGAGAGACAGACAGAGGCTCGACGTGCGCACCGGCCGAGAGCTGAAACGAGCCTCCTTCTCTTTCTCCATATACCTATACGTGCGCATGTGCACACACGCACACGCACACACACATGGGAGTGTATCACTCGGGAAACGCGTGCCAAGCTCATGGGGCGACGTTTCCCCTCTCGCTCAGCTTGTGTTTTGGACACCTCTCTCTCTCTCTCTCTCTCTCACTGCCCATCTGTTTGTTTTTTTAGAGATCGCGTGGATCACAGATCGGTGCGGAGCGCTGTAAATCTCCTGTGCGTGGGTGGGTGAGATAGCGTTGTTATGTTGTGCTTCCTGTGTTTGTCCGCTGCTGCGCTCCAGTCAGCTGTTTACGAGGACGGGAATCTATATACGCGTAATGATGCTAGAAGTTGAACGCGGTATTTCCAGGGCTTATGCTATACCTTGCGAACGGTGCGTGCGTGTGTGTGTCTATTATTGGAAAATTCGTTTTGGCAGAAGGGTCGAATTCGGTGATTGCTTTTTTGACCCGCAGTTGAAAGGTGCCGGCGGTACGTACGCGCGTTCAATTTCCCTCGAGATTTTTTTTTAATTTTAAAAACACCACGGGATGTCAATCGACAAAATTTTAATTTGCATTCGGTTCAAATGTCAAAATAGAAATTTCAGCCGAGTCGTATAAATACAATGTCCAATGGAAAAAAAAAAGGATACCTATTCCCAAACTCCCATAAAAACTCGAAGAAGCTAGTACACAATATGCACTTAACGTTTTACATATACGCTATAGCTGTTGGCATTTTAAAATCGTATCGCTTCGGATGATCAAGAGCGATTACCGTCCAAAATCAATTTTCCGATATGACGAATCATTTGCATATGTGTATATATATGGCAACGCACACAAAGCCCATTAAATTAGTTGCCTCTGATGGCTGCAGTCAACAAGATAGCTAGCGCGTACCGGGGACACGCGATGCAAAAAGCCCGTCCTTGACATTACGCGTGCATAAAGTCGCCCGCTGCACGTACACGCTCTTCCTTCGTGGCGCGCAACCTTTTCGGACAATCGATCTTTAATAAGTACAGCTACCTCGAGTAGGTATATGTACGTGCACCGTGAAAAATACGTATATCCATGGTGCGAGAGAGAAAGTAGCATCGCGATTTTACACGCGAACTCGCCAGCGAGATCCACTGCTGCAGAATCCAGTTTCACCTTGACACGATGATCGTTCAAGGCTCGGGTGGAGCGAGTGTGTGCGGTGCAGCTGCAGCAGCACCAAACCGACCTATTGACACGAACGCGGCCCGGCTTTATGCACCTATGTATATATATGCTTACGTTGACGCGGCCAAGCTCGGGAGCCTTGAATAAGTTTTTAAAAAGAGATCCAGAATCTATCGATTGGTTCGCGCGCCCTCGGCCAAGAAAATATTTACTAGTTGTGTATATATAAGTGGCTGGCTTGTATAAACACCACGAAATGGGGAAATCTCGAAATGCGGGACCGTCGGCAAGGTGTTATGGATCGGTTTCGCGTCCGCTGGATCGACGGCGGACATTCAATTTCAATGTTTAAGCAGCTTTAGAAGTAAACAGGCCTGCTGAAATCCATACCAGCTGATGCGTCATTGATTTTACTATTTAACCGAGAAATAATTATTTAAGTTTACTTCCAACATTGACATTATGAAAATAATTAAAATCTGCATGCGAAATCATAACGTTGTGATAAAAAAAAAGGTGTTGTTACAAAGTAGGTTTGCAATAACGGCTAATGAATTGAACAGATATGAATCATAGCAGGTGCACGTGCGCTGAATCACAAAATATACCCTGATTCATTTATACATGTAGAAAATTTAAGAGGAATTCAACATATGATGTAAATATTTATCCTGGTTATATTTTAAAGACTGCGCAATGGCAATCGGGTCGCATAAGCCAGCACCTTGTTTTTCATTTTTATTCGATATCTTTAAATCTCTCTGTTTACTTGAAATTGGTCAAGTCAAGATGTATATTTATCCCGTGAATATGTTCCGAACGAGTCTTTCTTTTAATCTTATGTCAAAACAAAATCCAGTCGCTTCTTATAGATAAATAAATATCAAACAGATTTTTTCTACCAGAAATCATACTATTAATAAACAATTTATAGAGTTCCAACCTACCTTCAGTTGGGATAATAAAATGTAGAATTAAAAATATTATCATTAGAATCTCTGCAATATTTAACTTTTATTTTACTACATTGCACATTTAGTTTGTCCTTCCTTTAGTGTAAAATCGAAGATCGTTAGAACCCACTTAAATATACATTTTTATAATTGTAAAGAAAAATAATGAATAAAAAAAATCATTTAACCCAATTTTTTCTATCACAAGCATAAAAAAATATTAGTCCAAATATTTATATATATGTAAGGTTTCATTACTCCTCAAGTTAAAAAAAAAAAACAATATCTCAAAACTTGATTCTTAATTTCGATCGGTTTAATCAGATCTGAGTCATAGACCAAATTAGAAAGCTATTCATTTTCAATTAATTATTATTTGCGACGGCAGCACTACCATTTATTCTTTTGCCAAAACAATCGCGATTTACTCCTGCCGTCAATTGCGTGTAAAATCGAGCAAGTCTACCGATTGTAAGATACTAAGTATGTCAAAAGAAGTGACTTTGAATTGAAATTCATCAATCCTTTATTAGCGTATGTCATTCAATCTCAAAGTCAAATCTATATCCCTGTCTGCTCAGTGTCTCGGTCACTTCCCAATCAACATGGAACTCCACGCACGCACAAATCCTTTATTAGCTCGATTTCTCGGCATCAAATGGCAAATCGGGCTTCTCGCTATACCGATTCTCTTTCGATTCGGAGCCAATATCTACAACTCACTCGCTCGTAATATACATTTGTTCTTCAATCGATAAACGCTTATGAATGGACCAGAGTTTCGTCCTCTATATGTGCGCCCATGCAGCTCAGTCACGATCGTTCGTTGTTTACAAGCCTCCAAGTGCGACTTGACAATGCACGACTCGCAGTTGTATAATGGTCACGTGCACATTAGCGCAAAGCCTCGCCTATCCTATACCCGCGCTCATTGTCTTATACTGCACGGCGTCGAAAAATAGAGGCTCCGTCTGCTTGTATATATATACGCCTATGCGTATTGCTGCAGTGTTAAGTACTTCATTAGATAAGGAACCTGTTCAAACGTCGGAGTTTAGCTGCAGCCGGTAGCCTTGAAAAATAGCGTTAACGCGGTAGTTGGGCTTAATCAAAATGTTTACCGAATCGTATATTTCAGCTCTATTGAAAGCTGTCGGGGGCAATCGCGATGTTTGATCAATGTTAATATTGTTGAGTATAAAGGAATAGGTAATTGAGCTTATCAAAGATAAGTTATGTTGTTGGAGTTTCTAGGTATGCGGCCCGAGTAAACAATCCAGCCGTCGATCAAAAACCAACTGTTGAAAAATAATTATTCTATACTATCCGATTTGTTATCAGAGTAGAAAATAGAATAAACTGGGAAAAGTCGATATATTGCGCAGCTAATCATTTCTAACTTGTCAACAAGGTTTCAATTACAATGTTTGCCAATTTTTATCTTGTACGATGGAGGGATCTTATAACTTGCGAGATTAATCGTTGTTTGTTACATCTGTTTAAGATACGAAAAAGTATTTGCATGTAAAGTTGATTGCTATTATTAAATAAATACAATATATATATAAGTAAATGTTAGTCTGCGTTTACTAATAAAGGTTTTAGTAGCATAACTAGTGGCTGTAGGACAAACATATAAAATGGACATTATTAAAGCATTAATGATTTGTTTATACATTTCATTTACTAGTAAGCATCACACGAGCGGTTCATTATTTTTAATTGCTTCAATAATAATGTAAAAATTTTAAATTCTCTTGAATATATTCAAATACGATCATTCATTGAAATATAATAAATTTTAAAATTGTAATTGATTGTCAATATTAGTCTCTTTGAACTCTTGAAATCTATAATTGAATGATTACTTTATTCCTCGAGAAATATTATGACACAATATATGTTTATTCTCTGGAATTATTATGGCATAACCGTATTACATACTTTGCGAGATCGAATTGTCGTTGGATCACACTTTTACGAACGACCACGGCAAAAGTGATTTCTGAGAATTGTGCAACTACGGATAAACACATCTATTATCAAAGAAAACGAATCTAATCTGAGTGAGTCTCTATATCTTGTGTGAGATAACGCTCATATAGCATTATATTTATTCAATTATTATCTATCGGTAATCATATTTATAAATTTTACAATTACACTTACTTCGTATATCAACGGTATTCAATCTATCGTTTTTTATCAGGAACATGTTTGAAATATTTTTCCTAATTAAGGGTGATATATGACATGTGCAGAGCTATTTAAATTACACCAAGACGGAAGATCGCTTTATTGCAATGCACTACGTATGTATCTGTCATTAGGTGAGTGGTTATTTTGAGTATATCTAGAGTGGGATGCTATGTATAAGGAAATTAAATATTAGGTCAGGCTGTATGAGCTTAACATAAGTTTTCTGCAACGTTTCTGTCCGATGCAGTCACGAAATGTTATAGGTACGGCAAGCTTCACTTTGACTGCTCCATCCAAACGAATAATACAATTGATAATGGCGGAAAAAGGAAAAAGCGCTAAGGTTGCAAAAGCTATAAATTACGTATCGGTATAATATGCCCGTTCCAGTATCTGCATTGTTTTTTGTTCTCCACGCTCCAGACAGTCTCATTACACTTTTTCTCACTTCATGTGACATGAAAAAGAATTAACTCCTATTATCTTATTATTTATACAAAGGAAAAAAATGTTTTCCTTGAACAGCGTTTTGTTTCGCGACAAGCAAAAAATATCCAATATCCTCCCGCAAAAAGTGTGTTAATGTTTAATCGATCAATGAATATTTTAGTTAGTTTCAACACCAACGAAAATCGATTACCTATTAACGATTATTATCATCGCAAATGACATGTAACTAACGTGTACAAAAATTACATTGAAAAAACATCAAATCGTTATTTTCACCAGTTATCGTATACGAAAAATGTCTTGAAAGAATAGAGACGTTCTAAATTTGTATTATTCCATACATCACTTTGACGCCGCGACTGACAGCTGATAGGACATGACAGCTGACTTATATTTAGAAAATTCAAAAGTTTGCTTTTGTAGTTTTGCTTCCTCGGAGAGGCAGTATTTCTTTTGGATAGGTCAAACGAGGGTATGATTAAAATGTGAAAGACTTTCTTTTTAAGGAGAATACAAAGCCTACAAAAATCTCGACTTGGCATAAAATTCTAATGTGATGCTTCAAAGGTTCATATTTATGCATGAGGTGTTGCCTATATGTTACACGGAGAAAAATGATGTATCAATATTTAGCTGTGATATACTCATTTTATAGAGATTTTTCTTATGTTTATAACAAATATTACTATGGACATAGTAATTTTGGCTATAAATTTCTATAAAAATTTCTATGTTGAATAGTAATTTTTGGTATAAACATAAGAAAAATCTCTATAAAATGAGTATATCACAGCTTTGGTACGCAACATAAATATTGCTACATCCTTTTTCTCCGTGTAGTAGACGACTTCCTTATTGATTTTAAAATTCGAACAATCCTGTTTAGAGGAGATTGGATAATATTGTTGTAAAATCTCGTATGCAACTATTGAGTTTCTACATGACATTTTTGAAAATATTTTTGTAAAAGCGCTTACCCGCGCAGTTTTTCATTTTTCATATGGTCTTTGTTTTCCGACAGAACAAAATTGAAAATTTAAATTTTGAAAAATTTGTTTTTTGAGGTGATCGTCGCATATGTAATTGCAATTTGCGTAATTCTTATGCAACATTGTTTTTTTTCGTAAACAGTATGCAGACAATTTTATTGCGGCTGAACATTAAGCAAATTTTGCATAGATGTGCGAATATCCTTATCTATATCATACATATTTATATGTTAGGATTTAAAAACATCCATTTTCAAAAATGTGTACCGATAGTCTGGAGCTGATAAAATTACAGTTGTAAAAATTATGAAAGTTATTGTTTGGATAGTTGAATGCAGTAGGTATATTACGATCTACCTACTGATGCTAGCAATGTACAAAATTTTATCCTCAATAATATTTTTAAACCTTATGAAATTGATTTACTTTCATAATAATTTCCTTTCACCTACTTTCCTTTAGTCTATATTAATAAAAATCAATCTATTTTTAATTTCCATGTCTCTAGAAAATATATACGTTCCAAAAGTAAAAAAAGAGTATATATATATACATTAAACTATTTTGTTTACTCGAGACCGCCTATAAGTAACGGAGCGATTCACATGGAATTAACATGTGTTTCGCTGCAAATTCTCGAATATATAATTAATTGCTTCGAAGGCACCAGACTGTCTCCCGCGATATTCGATTCGTTTGTATAATCTGTCTCTTTCTCTCGCGGTTGACGTAATCGCAACGGTAAACCGTCATTGAAACGACCTGCCGCGGCAAAGGTTCTTTATAATCCTTGTCACGACCGCTTTTGCGGTTAATAACTCAATTCATGGGAAAGTTTTCATTTCGTATAGCCGGGTTAAATGCGACAGCATTCGTGCAATTTCTTGTTGCACGAGGCTCTAATTCCAGGATTGCCGGTTAGTTTTGTGATTAAACTTTCCTTTATAATAGGTGAATTTGATGCCGATGTGGAATGAAATTTGGACTTCTCGTGTGACACATCGCGGAGGTAAATAGGGATTTTCTGAAGTGCAAATTTACAGGCACACGAGATTCTGCGATGAAAGTGGTTTATAAGTGTAAACGATCTCGTTGGAATTTAATAATTATTATATCTTATTCTCTTAATAAATATAAGTTTAAATAAATGTACTTAATATACGATTCATTGTTAGAAATATATAATTTGACGATAAATTGAAAATATTTGGCGCTTTAATTTACATTCTTAGTTATGCTAAGTATAAACTTTTCGGAATTTTCTTTGGATATCGTTGAACCGAGAGATCCCTGCACGCCCCAAGTTTATAAATATTTAGATAATTTTTAAGAAACAAACCTCGAGTATATCTGTAAAAAATAAACGGTTTGTTTTGATACTCTCTCAATTCATCGACATTAATTGAGCGATAAAAATAGAACTATAGAATAAAGTGACCAATAAGCGCATATTAGTAGATGCGTTTTCATGTCAAGGCTGTTTTTTTGTGCTTTGTATACCGTTTCACACGTTGTCATCTTTGTTTTGAAAATCAATAATAGCTTAATGTCATTGTAAAATGTTCATTGGTAATAAAAATGTTTATATATGCGTGTCGTATAATATCAGCTTAGCTAGAGTCACGTTTAATGTCTAACATCACTAACAATGTAGATTGTATATTGGCTTATATCAAGATTCTTTTAAATACGCGATAATCCTTACGTTAATTTGCACAAAACTGTATTGAAAACTTGGGCATTGGAATCGACGCGAGATAACTTGTAGAAAGAGCAGAAATCAATCTTACCTGTGCATCGAGCTATCGGCAACTCTGTTAGCCGAGCGAAACACAAAACGAATTTGAATTGATATAAATCAAACGGAAGAATCTGGAAAATTTCACTTTGCAGCTGCCGCGCGCGAACCTCTTGCTTTCGCTATATACGCCGCCTCGAGAAAAGACCAGAGTCCAGCTGCTGCGCATAGCGCGACTTTACTTCGCTTTATGTAAATTGAGAACAAAGCGAAGACGGGTATGATATTTTTAGCTGGCCGACAATTTGGAATGCACTTGGTTATTTTCATTCTCGGTTATAGATCGATTCACGACATTAAAAACTGATCGTTTCGGGGATCGATTACGGGAATGAGTATTGATCGATGCGATATTATGTATACCTATATACACACTTTTTACTTGCAATACCTTTATAAAATATGGTTAAATGTACTACTTCGAAATTTGAATTTTCATCGCGTGAAAATTTGATAAAAAAATATGAATTTACAACAATCTAATGACTCAATCTTTTCCCGAATTCTCATTATCGCCACATGTCCACATTTGACAGGCAACAAAGACAAAGTTAACCAGAGATCCCGATGACATTTCACAGTGTATGGTCATGTCCGTAAGGCGTGCGCTCCGAGCACAACAAAGTCGTAACTCGCAGAAAAAGATTTGCAAAAACAATTAAGTAAATCCATCGCGGCTTTACCGCGCGGTTCGCGAAACGCACAATAACAAATTGGCGCTCCTGTGAATCCACACCTCGTTGTTTACACTAGCAGTCTCTCTCGATACGTGCCTTTTCTGAAAACCTCGAAAAATCGTTAAATCTATCTTTAGCATCTCGTATAGCTCGTCTCGTATAGCTGGTATATAAAAAGAAAGCGAGATGAAAAAAGCCATCTCTGCGTATGGGAAAGAAATGGATGAAGAAAAAACAGCTCGGCTTCGCGCGTAATAACGACTCACTTATTATACTTGGAGCAAAACAACCATTCAAAGGAAAAATAAAAAATAAAAAGGTAAAGGTGTTTACGACTCCGAAGTATGTATATAAGGATATAATTTTTATCGCAGCTATATATTAGCTTACGAGCTCATAGAGTGATCGTTCGTTTACGCATCAGGCAGTCGATCTCTCTCTCTCTCTCTCTCTCTCTCTCTCTTTACATGCATACACGGGCTCGAAAGTTAACTCTCGCATCTTGTACATATATATATATATATATATGCCCGTAATAACAGCAGCAGCAGCGCATGGGAGCGAACGTTGACTCTTTCTCCCTCTCTGTCTCTCTCTCGCTCTTTGCAGGCAGCGTTCCAAAAAGAAGAGCGGAGTAAAATTCGCGCAGAGATGCGTATTATATGTATAGGTAAGTATATACGCACACACAAACGCCGAGGAGAGAAAGAACGCGGAAAGGCATGTATATATATATATATAAGTACATCCATATATAAATTGTAATGGCCTGAGCGAAGATATTGGACACGCCGAAAAAGTAGAATGAGCGGGGCTATTATTTCTGCTCCCTTTTTCGCGCATCTAGGGCCTGGCGCTATCCGTCCACGAGAGAGAAAGAAGGAGAGCCCCTGGTACGTGTACACACACACCCATATATATATATATATTACACATACATATCGTGCGCGCGCTACTCGCGGGGATAGCGAGAGAGCGCGAGAGTGAGAGTGAGAGAGAGAGAGAGATAGAAAAGCAGGTCGAGCACGCGGACGGCTGCTGATGTGCACGTGATTCCAGCGTGCCGGCAGCAGCTAAGCGCGCTGCACAGAGAGCCGAGCGAACCGCGACATCGACCGCCTTTCCCCACCACCACTCGAGCCGAGAGCCGAGGGTTGCCAGCCTGCGCCTATATAACAACGCCGCCGCTTCGAGTGCAGCTTCTCTCTCTCTCCCTCTCTCTCTCTCTCGAAGAAACTTGCAAATAAATTCATATATATCTATCTCTCTCTCTCTCTATGTCTCGCTCTCGCTCTCTCGCTCTCTCACAGTCTCGCGCTTTGTGTATATACCGCAGGAGCGGCTCTGCGCGCGGCTGAGTCAGAGCGCCGGGCTATACCCCGTATATAACGAGCCTCGGACACTTATATATATATGCACGACGGCAACACCTGCAACCAGCGAGAAAAAAAAACATATGTGGCATAGAGAGAGAGAGAGAGAGAGAGAAAGAGAGGATGCTTCGAGAATGCTCCAACGCGCGGGAGGATCCGCTTATCGAGTGTAACTTTCAGGGACTTCTGCGGCTCAATTTGAGGGGTGTCTTATTTTCTTAAGTTACAAGACTATACGGAGAGAGATTAGTATTGCGCGCAAAGAACCTCGAAAATTTTATGGCCAAGCTGGTGTTTTCCTGTCCCTGAGCCGCGGCTTTGGCGTACGCTCTTCCGACTTCTGGCAATTATATCATTTTTACCGTTTGCCTATTAACCGTTCCGACGATCTCTTAAGGAAGTTGTTACTGCGGCATGCTCTTTCGCGATTAACGGCGAGCGACGTGGCGAAACATTGTGCAACGCTCTCGGAAAAGGAAAGCATCGGCTGCACCGAAAAAACTTTACTGGACGAGCGACGTAAGCGTCTGTTACTACTGCAGGTTGTGCGCGTTTTTATATCACTTTGACGAGAGTCTGTATAATATACCCTTCGTATAAGTTGTAACCGCTTGCACTGTTTTATGGATCTTTCGCTCCTAAAGTACAATACGTGCACGGAAAAGTTTTGATATCACGCGGATGCGTGGTACAACGATACACGCGAATACACACGCGTTTATACCTATATATATATAAATGCTGTGCAAATTTGAAGCGGGTCCGTGCGAGCGAATTGGAAGAGGCATTATGATATATATATGCAATTCTTTGCTTCTATGAATTTCTGGTCAAGCTCACTTTTTATACATATGTAAATGAAAAGTTCCATTTGAATTTATATCCAATTCATGGAATTCATTTCCGCTGTAGAAAATCACGTCAACATTGCCAATTTCGATTAATCCAGATTTAGTTTGGAGCGCAAATCAATATTGGATATTCTTGGGGTTTTGCTTGCACAAATGGTTTAATCCTCTTTTAAACTATACGCCCTCGATTCGTAAAAGTACGATGTACTGTTTTCCGAAGGACATCGTTAAGTTTGCATTAATTTTTATCGAATCGTGCAGAACGTATTTGAATTAGCGCACAAGTGGGAAAGCAGGCCAAGGTGCCGAAAGCTATATATTTTCCCAAAATCAATATCTGTACTTTTACGACTCAAGATAGCAACTAAGTATTTCTTGTTTTTAAAAAATCATTATGGTTTTTTCAAATAATTAGCAGGTATGTATATATTTTCTGCTAAATGCAGCTGAATGGCATCCTTCGCGGTATTGATTTTCTTAAGCAGGCCAAATCGAAGATGATTTTGTTATAATATAATATAGCTCAGACATGTTGGGACTTCATTTGACGTACTTCGTCTAACTGTTCAAAATTTATGTCGTTTAAATATAGCCGCTTTGAAAGCCGCTATACAGACTACGGAGAATGTCGCTGGTCATGCGGAAAGCAGCGAGACCATTTAGATATATATTTAATTTGTAGGCTCCAATAACGAAATTGTTTTACAGATTCGATGTATTTTATTTTGATCCGAGGAAAACGAATAGTTGAAAACCCCATATTTCAATTTATTTTGAATATCAAACCATAGAATTAGCTATAGAAAAATAAAGATATTCAATTGAATTTATACTTTATTTCAATAAATAGATATTTTTTTAAAATTGAACTTCTCCGAAAAATAAATACATTCTTTTAATGAAAACGGTGCGAGCTCATAAATTTAATTTCCCTAAAAAGTGTATGGGCAGGAAACAAAGTGTAAAGCGCGTCGATAGCCGAGAAGCTTCTCCAGATCCACGCTATTTTTGCCAGACGATGTAAACAGTCTGATTCATCGCTGAGTTTGACAGTCGAAGCTCCGCGTATATAACGTTCGCGTGCACGTGAACAGCTGAGAGAAAGTCAGATCGGCGATTTTTCAGCCGCGCTCAAATAGTCATCTAACGGGGAACCGATTTACGATTTCAATTTTCGTGGACTCCGCGGCACTGATCAATAATTACTGGAATCTAACGTGCAATTATTATCGTTGCGCTCAATCGCCGTCGCGACAGTAATAAAAGATTAGTTTATTACTCTGGCTTAGATGGTAGAAAGCCATTCACTCGCGTAACTCCACAAACGAAATCTTGGATAATCAATACGATCGAAGAACGATTGATATCCGTTAAACGCGTGGAAAATATATGGAACAGCCGGAAGAGGCGTAGTTGCGCGTTTATCGCTTAAAAATCCTACGATTATCGGCAACGCTCGGCTTCTAAAACATATAAATAGAAGAGCTGCAACAAAGATGCATCGATCTCTCTCGTGCACTGGGCACGATAAATCTCTCGGGCGTGCACAATTAATCAACAAACAAAGCAGCGCTGCAGTTTCGTTTCCGCAAACAAACATTTCAAATCTCTCGTATGGCTCATCTCATTTTTCGTCGTACCGATCGAGCCTATAAGCTCGCATCTGCATACATTTCTCTCTCTCCCTCTATTTAACGCGCGTCACGCTTCGGTGTCTTTATCCCCAACTCGAGCTCTCGTATAATACTCGTATATATATATAGGTATAGGTATAGGCAGAAGTGCACGTTTTCGATCGCAGCGAGCGCATGTTCACGACGCGGCCGAGTGTCCGCCGCGCGGTGTCTATATATATATACAACAGTTGCGCGCGCGCGATCCTTGGAGTAGGTCGTTGACAGAAAAACCGCGGCGCGCGAATATAACGATTGGGCGACTTGCATCACATGCATTATATACCAGCATTGCCTGTATATATATATATCTCTCGGCTTCTTTCGTTTCTTCTATGTAGGCAATTTTTTTTCTTTTGTTGGGGGAAATGGAAAATTGCGAGTTCCCGATATATAGTTGCATTGACACACGCTGCGAGCATTTTTTTTTCCTTGGTTTTTTCTATTGATTCGTCGCTGTATCTTTTTGAGAAATCGTAAAATGTATTTTCCGATTTATCAGCAGAGACCTGATTCATTAATTGTATAGTAAAGCAAAAAACGATACAGTCGCGGTTACAGTCTTACTACTTATAAGAAGAAATATAGAGACTAAAATTGAGTTTTGTCATGAAAATAATTATTTTTGAAGAGCTAGTAAAATCAATGTTCGTTATTTGAAAATCAAGGCATAATTATATGTTAAATTGTTAAGGGCAAGAAGTTAATTATTGCACTTATTGTAACACTATATACCTATATTATAAGCAATACTTTCGTTTAATTTCCTCTATCTATAGAACTCAATCGAGGCATAAATCATTTTTTTAAATAAAAGTATACGTAAACTTACAAGAGAAGAGATTGTTATGGGCTTCGCGGAGCAGCTAATCGATTGAATATTATTATTGTTAACTGCTCTCGGCACCGATAAAAGTCCAAGGATCAACGGTAAACATACAGTATGTATATAGGATGCAGAGTCACTGCGCCTTTGATTATCAGAGTGTACATTAAACAAATTTCTCTTGTTTGCCTTCTTCTCAACTTGTTATCTGAACGAATCAACTGCGGATATACAATATCATTCCGCGGTGTAATCAAATATTAAAATGTACGCACTGCGTAAAATACATTCTCAATTATATTTAGAATTACTTTAGGTATACCTAAACATATTAAAATATCCGCGCATCCGCAGAATCCTTATTCTGACACCCAGCCGCACGCAAGCGACTCAATAAAGAAATGTATGATGCAGAAGCGTTTGCCGGAGTGGCGCGAAAATGATACAGACCGAGGAAATTGCAATTCTCCCAAGCACGGTACACGGTAGAATCGAAAAAAGAAAAAGATAGAAAGCGCTAGCAGTCAGGTGCGGCCGTACACAAGGCATCACAGCTGCGGACGATTGCCTCGCGGGCTGCACGCGTCCGGTGCATGCTTACCTCTCTGCACGACGTCTGCATGAGCTCGTCGGCTTACGTTCACGCCGAATCGACGTGCAAGTCTCCCGAGACGTGCTTCATTGCGGGAGAGACCGAAACAAAGAAAGAAACAGCGCCGACCGATCGACTCGTTAGAAGCGCGAGCGCTGCGTCGGGATCGATTTGAAAAAGCGACGATAAAAATCTTGCTCGGTTGTTGTTTTCCTTTTTCTTCATTCGATTGCGTCGACGCGGACGGCGTGTAATGGCATCTTACGCTTATAGTTGCGCCGAGTTTCGAAATTTCGCGCGTTCGCTGCAGTTGGGATAGCCGATAGAAAGTTTCGAGAGAGCGGATCCGTGTACACTTACTCTTATTTCAAAGCATTTTATCTCTGAATTTAAATATGTGAAAATCATCCACGTATCCACGCGTTTGAATGTAACCTTTTTACGCTTGAAATTATTTGCACAATAACGTGCACTCGCTGCTTTCTTTCAGATGTACTTTGAGAGTCTGCGCAAATGCTTGTGCCGAAGCTATTAGCTATAATACAGTGCAATTAAAATGAGAAGGCGCTCGTAGGTATATGGAAATTATTGCGAAATTCTTATGGTCACTCGGGGACCTCGTGCAGGCAGAAGATTCATCGTGACTCACAATGGAGAATTGTGTGATTTCCCTTGAATCTTTGTCATAAGTAATTGGCACGTGACGTCACGACAATTTTTTGCCATCGCGTTTTCAAAGTTTCCAGTAAATAGGTACCTTTCCTCAATTAACTATTTTAACTATTTTTCTAGAAATGTATATATGACTCTGTATTTCGTATCTAAAGCAAAAACTTCGAATGGATGGATTTTAATAGGAGTTTATAAACTGGGCAATACATAAAGGATGTTTAGCAATATATATTTATACGCATCTATCAAACCTCTAAGCTTTTATTTGCCATAAACATGATTTTTTTTAACTACATCCATTATAGAGTCAATCAATTTAATGGGCGGCGATCGTAAATTTTCCTTTTAGTTTACTTATATGTCTACACCTATATAACACTTTTCTCGTGCTGCGCGTCACGTAGGCATATAAGCAGCGACTCACTGTTGACTACAATAAACACATATTTCGATACTAATCCGAGTCCATCACGAGTGGCTTTTATTTCGCGAGACAAACAAATTTAACTAATCACACGCGTATCATCGCTTTGCAGAAAGCGCACGAGGGACTATTGTAATGTGTATTGCAGTAGTAATCATCTCCATAACAGATTGGTATACAAGAGTGATTAGTTCAACGATTGGTTATTGGGTTATTCTACGATAATTGGGCTCATTTTCACCGAGAAGGTATAAAAGATGGATTTTACTTATTTATTATATCGATGACTTCCTGATCGCAAGGCCGCTAATACACACGATATCTTTATCCCTTGCAGTGAATATGTATGGCTATGTAGAATTTAATGCACGGAATTGGATCGATATATAAATTGATCTTTGCTATTTAAGCTGGTGCCGAGCACGTTCGAGCGTTCGTTGTATAGTCGCGGTTAATTAATTGAACTCGTAATATCTTTCGATGAGATAAGAAGGTGTCAGTTTAGAAAATAAGATTAGCTGCTCGCTGCGGACAATCTATGCTTCCAGATCTCTTTAAAGTATATAGCAAACACTCTTTAACTGTGCGTAAATACTCTGTTAACTTTGTTACACTTACGTTTCAAAAGGAAAGACTATTATACTTAATGAATGAAGTCATAGGTATATTCGATAAAGGCGCGCGAATCATTGATGATAAGCGTCGATACGCGGCACCGACTTGGCGCTCAATTTTCTAAAATACCAAACAACCGCCTCCACTATTATACATCAATCATCGCAGTTGAGTGAAAAACTCCACGGCATATTAGCTTCAAGGAAACGAAAACACATAGCGCAAAACACTCGTACGCAGGCAAAATATATCCGTACGCATGCGCCTCTCTCTCTCTTTCTCTACCATAGTCCGCAAATAAGCAATACCAAGAGAGAGAGAGAGAGAGCGAAGCGCTTTTAAATAGCGAAGCACGTATTAGAGAGAAAGAAAGACGTTGCGCTCGTACATACAGACTGCACACACAGAGATCTCGCCGTGTTCACGTGATATCCGGCCTTCGATACGCTTATTTGTTCCTCGCGCGTGCGTGTATGTATATATATATATTCTATAGCCGTCGTTCCCCGTCGCGGACTCTCTTTTCTATGTTTCTCGCGCAGATTGCGATCGCCTCTGCGACGACGCTATTATTATATAGTTTACTCAACTTCGCGGAATTTCGAGTGGCCGTAACGGCGTTTATTCAGCCTCATCCTGCGAGCGATTGCAACTGGTTGCGACTGTATACTCGACTCAGCTGTTCTTATTTATATATATATATATATATACATATAAATCGGTCATTCTTGATCTAAATGGTCGAGCTTCCCATAAAAAGCTGGGCTCGCCGCTATCGCTTTGAGTTTGTACGTATAAGGATTCGTTTCGAGCTGGTGCACAGGTTTGAAAAGTGAAGAAAACTTCCATTGAACGCGTATAGACGAATAATGGAAAAAGATCGATTTTCTTTTTAATATATGCGCGCTTTATGGCATCTCGCGAGATGTGGGTGTTTCTTGGAATATGCCCCCGTTTATATGTATACATAAGTCTTCTCTTCGCGTCTGAAGGATTTTTAGAAAAATATTCTTTTCTTCTTCTCTTTAATTTCAAATTCTTTTCACGCCTACTCTGCGAGCATAAAAAAGTACGTATGAAATCATTGAGGAAGAGAGTTGCACCAATTAAATTGTATCTAAGTAGATAGTGTCGAGTGCAGTAAGACATCGCTTCTAATCGAATTTTCATTAGATTTTGTTTATTTGCCTTTTCCTAAAGGTAAAAGCGTAAAGTTGTTTTTAAATTAAATGTATTTTGCCTTTTATATTAACCAATATATGCCATCAGTTTTACTCATCAACCATCCATCATCATGTACAGAGGACTTGAAACTAGAAAACGACAGCTAATAAAGATTTCCCTCGCATTTTATATAACTGCGCCAACTACAATAATATCATAAACTTTTATTGCACTCCATTCGTCTGGAATTATCAAGTTGTTTTCCTTGCATAAGCCGCGCAATTAACAGAATACAGAAACAAGTGCAGTGTTAATTCTGCTCCGCGGGATCGAACGACGAAAAGAGAGTGTCAAAGCGTCAAAGGCACGGCCCCGACCTGTGCAAAGTCTCTCTCTCTCTCTCTCTCTCTCTCTCACTCGAATCGCTTACGGACGATCGACTTTAGCCGCGACGCGACAGCAGCAACAGCAGTGGCGCACACGTGTGTGTCCTTTTATGCGAGGCTGCAGATGGGCCCCGTAATCAATGGACTGTGCGCGCACGGAAAATCGCGCGCTAAACGTGACCTAATTAGAACATCGCTATCCCCGCGCGCGTCACTTTACCGGAGATACAGTATCCAAAGAGCTGAACGCATATACATACAGGTATATAATATATATATATATATATTCCTTGCGATGATGATTTTCTTTTTCTCTGATTGCTTTACTTTTTAGGAGCGTGTGACGCACGCGAGACTCGATAAATGCAAGTCTTGGCGTTTCGGACGATACGTATATAAGAGCTGCGACATAATCCGCGCGGCAGCGATGACAATGCTCTTTGTCTCCTTTTTCACGAGCTGCGTTTGCGGCAACCTGGCGAACGAGCGACGTAAGCTCTACAATATTGCCTTACATTATATATTGCTGACTAGATCCGGTAATGCGATCCTTCGCTCTGCACAACTTTCCGCCTATAACCGTTTTAATTAAGTTTTCTGTGGACTGTGCCTGCACTCTTGCGTTTATGGCTGACCATGGGATATAAGTGCAGTTAGTTGTCGGGCGATTCGAAACTTTATGATGAGATTCGAGGGTGACTGATTGTGAAAATTTTATTATTTTATATCTATATGTACATGAATACTGTATAATCAAATTAAAGATTATTTCAAGTACTATCTGCACGTTTGGGGAACGAGAAACATGACGAGAGCGCATTTGTAAACGCATTCTTATTGTTGTTTATGCACAAGTTGTTCGATAGATAATCTTTAACAATAGGTATTACGTCCATGTATGTTATTCACTCGGTGTAAGCGTTGATAAATTGTATTTAGATATAGTTTATCGGTACGCGGAAATTCTTCAAGACGTATAATCATTATTATTTACGATGGAGGTTTCACCAAAACCGTTCGAATAATAATTAATTATATAATTGTATAGTGTTATGCAATATGCATAATGTTTTTTCAATCATTAAATATTGAAATACGTACACAATGTAATAAAGTTAATTATATTGTCTTGTGCATTGTTATTAAGTATTATTACAGCTTGAGCAGTTAATCATCGGTTGGTGGTTAATGCGTTGTTTGAAAATTCCTAGATAATATTTCGGTAATAAATAAATAGATTTCAATAGGAGCAAGACTATATGTATAGGGTGTCAACACCAATCCATATTATACACAATAAGACATAAATTAGTAGAATTTTCGCAAAAAGCATCGAATACAAATCATATAAAAACTATATTGGTTACCTGCCCACTCTGATGGGATACAAGTAGGTAATGAGCTAGAGGATCAATATGCCAAACAAGCCTCTAAAGTCGTGTCGTCCGGTTCTATCAAAATCCCTTACATCGATCTAAGATCTGAGATCAAAGAAAACTCTAATACTATATAGAAAGTACCCGTGGTACCACAACAAAAACCAACCAAGAGAAATTGTAACCACGATAAATCGCTGCCGAGCAGGGCACTACAACCTAAATAAATCTCTTGCACGAATCAAAGTAATTGATAACGCGAAATGTCAATGCGAATATGCAGAACAAGAAATCGAACATGCACTATGGCAATGTAAATTATTTGATGTGCAGCGTATTGACTTCATTAGAAAACTCCGCGAAAATAAATTCTTCCTACGTCTCTCCTCATTTACCATACTACAGAACCCCACAGTCGCAATATGTACAATTACGAATAATTATTTTAAAAATTGTAGCCTGACTTTGTAAATACCCCAACAAGAAAATGTATAAACACTTTGTAATATATAGCGCCATAATAATCTCTCCAAGAGATTAAATCTGCTCTAATAACAAATAAAAAAAAAAGACTGTAGGGATAAGGATATGAGTCAGTTACTATGTGCCTAAATAAATGATAGTACCAATTAGTTTTGATATTTTTAATCAATTAATGTGAAGAACCAGAAAATCACGTATTAAGCCTTAAAAATTAATAATTTGTTTTAAAGTGACGATATAAGATCGTTCGAATGCAACTTTAATATAAGCTAATGATTTGTTTACTTTAGCACAATGACAATTAGCTGAGAACGAGGCCAAGAGTGTTAAGACCTGCATGTACGTATGCACATTTTAATTAGAATGTGAATAATTATCCTCGAATAAGTAATTAGATACGTCGAATTTTCGTACTGCATTAATTGTGTAGCAAAATTTAAAATGAGAAGACTGGAAAATCGTGTCAAAATGCATTCCCTTTCGGTTCATCGCGAGATTTACTCGAAGACTCAGAGAAAGAACTACACGGATAGCGAATGATGACGCACGGAATTTCACACATCAGATATACATATATTTTATCGCCAAACCTTGAGCGCAACGATTTCTGAATGGACACCTTTGTATCGTTTCTCTTTGTAAGTATACCGTGCGCGAATAACCGCGTCAGGACTCGTATAATAACTAACAAAGCGCGCTGTACGTTGTGTCTTTCTTTGAGTCTCCAACCGATTTCATATGAAACTCGAGGGGGAATGCATGTCGTCTCGCGATACTAGCGTCATTTCAGTATTTTATTTGAATGTTCGCAATATAATTAGTGTAGGATTAAAATTCGACGTTATTACCCACGTACGAGCAGACATTATAATTTGAAAAATTAATGTTATCCAAAGTGCGTGTATACAATTACAATTATTGAAGTATTTTAGAAATAATTGTGGCACACAAAGATATTAATATAACAAACTGATAAAGAATTTTATTATAAAGTTTACGAAAGTAAATCATTAACAAAATCCTTAAATCGCGAAAAATGAAAAAAAAAAATCATCGATCACAGCTTGCTATACTAACACGACCGCGGTATATCTATATACGTGGTAAGTAGATTATACGCAGTAGAGTCAGACGCGCGTCTCGCTGCTCACGATATGCATCTACTAAGTGTGTATTCACAGACAAGAAAGGATTCACTCATTTCCATTTGAACCATCTGAAAAAAAATAATGGATTTCCCTATCGTTTCCTCGTCATCGCAACCTCGCTTTTTCCTAAAACCATTTATTTTCTCCTCCGATATTAAACTGTATTCAACTATGTATACTGCGTAGTTGAAAAAAATACTACTCCAAAGTCGTGCAATTACCAATTAGACGCGAAAGCAGATTAACCACGAGTAATTAGCTTTTTAACCCTCGCAGCGAGTCATTTCGCGGAGAAAAAGCTCTGAGCGCGCGCAAAAAGCAGGGATGTATATTTTTAGCGTTGTATACGTACACCACCGCACCTCTCGTTATGCCGTAATGAAATCGCGACGTGCCATCAGGGGAATAGCAGTCGTCGAGTCCTTGGTACCGCGGGGCTCGCGCAGCTATAGCGTCAGCCGACGTCGTAAGGGATCGTCCTTGCTGCGGCGATGCGGTTCTCGAGCGGGACAAAGGCTGGCGAGCGGCGCAGGCGCGCCCGACGATGCACACCCGATGCACGCATTTGTTTACAAACTCGTGCGTCCCGACGACGCGACCGTCTGCACATAGAAATCGCTCAACTTCACTCGCGCTTTCGTTCCTTCTGCGCAGCTTGTGTTTATCGAAGGGACGAAGACGTTTGTATTCGCGGAGGCGTTTCAATCCATTAAGCGTATTAAATAAGTGACGCGTATAACGAATTGATAGATTATAAGAAGCAGCTAATGCCACATTTATTTGCCTGGAACAAAATCTTTATGTATTTTTCACTGACTACTCGTGACCGATGGTTTGTCAAGTCTTCGTGCTCGGTTTTCACTCTTTGGTATATATAACTTCATTTCGTTACGCGTTATTACTAATGGATTATAGTACTACAAGTTTATTTTACTTTAGATCGAATATCAACGTTGACTTTGTGGAAGATTAAATATTAGAACTTTTAATATAAAGGTTTATTTAATTTAATTAATTTAATTAATATTCTATTGACCGTTTGCACGTATACCAATTATTTTTATTAAGGCTTATTACCGCGTAGATTCACTGTACAAGCCTCCTTATATGCACAGACTTTGACAAACGTCACTGGACATACGAAGCAAGTTAACGACAGCGACCATATATAGAGAAGTTAAATATTCAACGCGAGCGTTTAAAAATAAGTCACGATCTTTGCAGTTCATTGAATGAATCCAGCCCGTACACGGCCAATGTGTACGTATAACCGCTATATATAAGTAAGCCTCGGGTAATAGTTGCTGCGGAACAAAAGCTTCGAAGCGAATTCCCTCTCAATTACAGCCACTTGTCGTACGGACGAAAAGAACAAAAAAAAATAGAAACAGCTCGGCAAGGGGAACAAATCGACTTGACCTTTACTGCGGCCATTGCTCAATAAAAAAAAATTGCTCGCCAAAGCCTACCCGTACTCACACATACAGACGCGTACGCACACGCACACGCGCGCACACTCCTTTTTTCTCAATTCCCCGCATAAAGCAACTACGCAGACACAAAATTTATCGATCGCCGGCTCGACGAGCGTGACAAATCTACCTTACGCTATCGCAGTCTCTCTCTCTCTCTCTCTCTCTATCTATCCGGCGAAGACGCACGACGAGAGAGCTGACGCGACCTACAGCGCGCAAAGATTGCGGCCAATCGACGATTAACGACAGTCCCGGGGGCTCGCGGTGTCAACTGCTCGTTTATCATGTAAAATGTATATAGTCCCATGTATTAATACGGACGACGATTGAGCGCGTTCGTCTGCATCGACACGCGCCGATGTATAGCGCTGGCATTGATGCGCGGGCTACTCGGTTATGTTACGCGCGAATGTTACGTATAATGGACTTTGGAGAGTTATGCAAATAGCTTACGAGGACCTCCGCGACCCCCGTCGAATTCTTGGACTTATTTTTCTTTTTCTCAGATTCTCGGATCCGCAGTTTCATGCCGATATTGTGGATTTTTTATTGTGTGAAAATGAAAGCGCGTAGTACTCGACGCCTTACTTTGACGGTAAAACCACCGGAATTGTAAGTTCGTATTTTTTATGGATATCACAAGGATCGAGGGTACAAACACAAGTTAGGTTATTTTTGGAGGACGCCGATAGCGGCCCATGGTCAAACTTGGCATGAATCTTATCAAATCGACTTCAGCACAAAGAACCCTTAAACTCTGAAGTATTTGAATAAAAAATGTCTTCTCTATGAAGTGGAAAATATAACAAAAGTGATTTTTTCTAATTTTTAATACTAGATGTCGGATGAAATCTTGAGTTTTTCACTCATTTTAACAAAATTGACTTGAATTGTTTATACATTTCCGCGCATTCCCCCCGATTAAATTTTATTCCAATATTAATATTTTGATCAGCTCTAAAGAATAAAAAAATTTTTTACGTTTATCTAGGTTTATTTATTTTCTACGCATTCGTCGGCGTCCTCCTTTGTTCAATATTAATTATATACAAATTTAATGTTATAGGGTTTAAGGTTTTCAACGACGTAAATCTTATAAGATATATGCATATAATAAAATCAACGACGACTGCTAATCGACCCAAAGGAAACATCGAGTTTGACAGCTGCGCTTGCGGTAACGGAGAAGCAGCTGATCGCGTCCGCGCTACTGGCAAAACGCCTCGTAAATACCCCCAAAATTCAGAGCGTATATTGTACGAAAACACGGCTCTAATCGCTGTTCAAAACAAACAACGCCATATATATATATATATATATTGGAGACTCACCTACTGTGCAACGTCGTTCTCGAAAGATTCAGCCTGGGTCGTTCCTCCAGGAGTGCGGGTGTGTATGCGCTGCTGTGTCTCGGCTCTCGCAACGATCCAACCCCCCTTGCGCTACGCTATATCACTGTACGTACGTATGTCTATGTATGTATGCGTGTACAAAGGTAGAGAGACGGACGGACGGAGAGAGATATATGTTGTGTACGTGCAGCGAGGAGAGCTTGCTCGTGTCTGAGAGACCAGCTCCGCGCGCTCCTGCCGTATTAGTCTGCACTATTGTACTAGTCGCGCGGGCTTAGGAAGGTCGAGCCGAGGAGGGGTCCATTCGGCGACCAAGACTGGGAAACCCTCTCTTCTCTCCCTCTCTCGCTTGCTCCCCCGCGGTGCGCCGACTCCGAAAGGTCCGCAGTCGGCTCTACACTCTCTCTCTCTCTGTCTGTGCTTGGGGTGGTAGAGAAGGAATGAGAGAGAGAGAGAGAGGGAGGAGGACGAGCATCGATCGCGCCGAACGCCCCCGACAGAGGTCCATGCCCCCGGTCGCTAAAGGCCTCGACCTCCTCTTATACTTTAGCCTTCTTTCTTTTAGCTTTATACTCCTGCGTTGAGCAACATCCCCTCTCCACTCCGGCTGCAACCCCCTTTTGCCTTATATACAACTAATTCAGGAATGTGAGCTGGACGTTTTTTTTTAAGTAGCGATAATGTGCAAGGGTGCAAAAGTAGGGGAATCGAAGGTTTTGGAGATGGGAGAACGGTACGTGGATCTTCATTTGGATACAAGTTGAATGCCGATGTGGCGCCAACTTTTTGAAATCGTTATAACGGGGGTGCGCCTGTAGTTGAGCACTGACGATTTCGACAGACTTCGAAAATTCTGCAGACAATCGATTTGCCAACAGTCAAATTATCATTTCCTGACTTATCGACGATTGACAAGTGTACGAGTCGCGAGCAACTGTCGGTTGAAAAGCAAGAACTTCACTTTATCGTGACTCTGGTCGGTCACTGGATCTTGAAACTTATAAGAACAGATATCTCCGCGAGTAGGATAGGAAGGAGGAAACGAGCTGTGCTCGAGTAAACTTGACCTTGCGATAATATCGCTAAAATAGGTAATATACTGCCAGTTTATTCTCGGATTACTTTAATACTACTTCCATCGTGAAAGGAAATATACAGTCGCGCGCGAATCAGAATTTATGTGTTCTCTGCACGCGATCGGTAGCCTGTATACATGTATTTTATCAATTTGCACTTGGAATTGATTAATCCAATTTATATAATGAAAGTCGCGTATAAATGTATCAGTGAACAAAGATTCCACACATTTTCAAAAATCTTATTTATGTGAATTGCTTTTAACACTCGCTATCTAATTTCTTTTATACAAATTTGATCTATAATTAGATTTTTTAAATAATGTTAACAATGAAATATTTAAGCTAAGTAAATGCTTATATCGAATGCATACTAAAAACTTATCAAATGGCATAAAATAAAATTTGAATGCAATTTGTGTAAGAAATAATCATACTTAATTTTGAAGTAAATAAGTTTAATCATTTCACGTGAAAATTTGGATAAATCAGTTTTTTGTGAACATTTGTGCTGATTTTCTATGGATGTTACTGTGCAAATTCATGTGGATTTTCGACAAAAACATGTTCATTTTCCATATTTATTTATATGCTGAATGTTGTATAAGTAATGTAAATCTAAAAAAAGACTGCGGACATTGACGCATATCTCTTCAGTTACATCATTAGCACGATATCACCTGAATTATAATGCATATCATCCGTGCAATCTTAAAGAATTTATATTATCAAGTTTATGCAGTGCATTGTCGTACAAAAACTACAGATCAAAATTCATGCAGAGTCCATATAAAAATACAGATGATGGATGGATTTAATTTTGAAATCACGCGATTTGATCGAACTATCACGTACGCTGCACACCGCGGATTCTGTATTTCAATAAAGAGAATGGCACACAGGCGTTGATTGAGGTCAAATGGACTTGGAGGATATTACAATAGTGAATCCCGCCATTAGGAAAATAAGTGGTGCTGGCCGTGACTTCGTAGAAAGGAAAAGTTCTTACCAATGGACGGAAAACAACGGCAACCGAAACAGCATAAAAATGGAAATAAGATTGATAAATGTATATTTCGTCAAAAATGTTAATCTTTATTCAAATTCACATCTGGAAAAAAAATTAAGAAAAGTACGATATACTTATTATTCAAAAGAATTCTTTAAACAAATCAAATGCTCGTCGTTACTAACCTGAGTATATATAGTTTAACGTATACAGAAATATGCGAAAGTTTTCCTTTTTTTAATATTAATTTTAATCGATAATTCAATACGAAAATTAGAAATTTACTTAACAGTTTTGTGAAACATTTAGTACATACAAATTTTTTAGTTAAATATTCTTTTACACGAAGATCGCGTGACTTGAACGGTTTTTGATTAGTCGAAAAATTTTAAAAAGTAGCTTTTTTTGTACCTTTATTTGCTTTTGCGAATTTGACAAGGCTAACTTGAACTAGCCTCTGGACGCGAATCGTCCGCCTAATCTACTTAGTACTATCTATAGAAAGTATGTTTGTTCCGTAAATGACTATTTGAGTTTAACATAACAAATCGACATTCTCCCATTGATTTGATAAAGTAAATTATGAATACACTAAAAATAGGTTTAGCGAATATGCTTATTTATTGCTACCTTATACTAAATAAAACTATTAAAAAGTTTTGCCTGTCACCTGAAACTTCAGAATTGAAATAAATGTACATAATATATTATGATAAGTATAGGCGTAATCCCTTTGTTTCAACTTTTTATAAAAACAAAAAAATATTTTGAGCTAAAAGAAAATAAAAATAGGTCTATTGTCTTATGTGAATATAGTATAGAATCAAACTCTGGACTCCAGATTTATTCAAAAGATCATCATCGTAATTTAACACTCATGTAAGTTATCGATTCACTGTGAGTCAAAATCTGAAAGGAGGATATGCATATGCCTGCGACATACACATTTTGGCCCCCAAACCGACACATTAGCGACTCACATCGTCGCATAGCCTTTGTTAAACAAAATCACTATGACATCGATCAATTAGGATTTCTGCTGTAGATAAGATCATGTATTATATTCTTAACTACTATTAGGAAATTAAAAAAAACGCTTAGAATAGGTTAATGCACCGTCTGTGATTGCCGATGCATTATAATTACACACGATTCAAATGAGTTTTAATATAGGATGCCATCTAATAATAAGTAAACATCATACGAAAAATATTGAAATACCTTTTCGACTGAAAAGATGGTAATGGCAAAAAATAAAAATAGAACATCATAATGCATAAATACAGTTGACTTCAATCCTTTTCTTTGTTTTTCTTGTAATATCGCTAATATTTCACCATGATACTAAGTAACTTATCCACTTAGTTTTAGTAAATCGATGCGAAATGCTAAAAAAAGACAATTTATGATTGCACAAAGTACAGCAAAATTAGTATTTAAAGAAGACTCTCTTTTCTTTTTCTGCGATTAAAGTTTTATATTCTAATTCCACCAATAGCCTTAATTTACAATTACCATTAAAAATTATATATTTATTTAAAATAATGAAGAAAAGCAATTAAATTAATGAACTCTAAGAGTAGCTAAAAAATAATTATTCTATTAAAAGTACTAATTGTTATGTATGACAATTCATATAAAATTTTACAGTTCATTTTATCCTTAAATGATTTCCAAATTAGCAACTTATCAAGTAGCTTATAAGATTTTTTTTTATTACAATAAACCTAAATAAATGGGTGAAGAATATAATCTTCTTATTCTTACCAAGACTTTACCTATTACATTTTTTTCGGATCCTTAAAATGCAGTTATTGGAATACCTATTCAGGTATGCTTGTTAAATAACCGTGTTTCTAAAAATTGTACAAAATTTTTCATAGTCACATAAAAAATTAAATGAATAAATAGATACGGTAGAAATTCATGAATATATTAATCATTTATTTTGTATATATAATTATAATTACATTAAAATGTTTTTAAAAAATACATAAAATTTTTGGCAAATCAGGCAAAGAAATCGTTTCAAATAATTCATCTTCAACCATCGGTTCAACGAATTTGCGTAATTCATTTCTGTGACTCCAAATGCCAGACTCTAAGATTCTTTTCGTAACTTGATCAAATTTTTCGACGTACGGAGAGGCTCTTTCTAAGCCGAACGCTAAACTATCGAAAAACAAAGTAGGCTTAGCTACTTTCATACTCTGGGTTCCGTCAATATTTTTTAAGCATCTTTTAAATAGAAATACATCTGAGTCACTGGAAACGCAAATACGATCATGATTTTTTCTGAGATTTATAAAACACGTTGTAATATTTTCAATTATATGTTTGATAAATCTGCTGTCCACTTGTAACAACTTTTCGTATAGATAAGGCTGAGAATATATCGGTAGCTTACTACCATGTATGCCTTCATAAGTATCAAAGGACACTTCTTCCATAATAAATTGCGTTTCTGTTAATGTAAAGTATAAAGCTTCAGAATACAGAAATGATATCAAAGTTAATATAGCAAATATTGTTCTATCTATAAATTTTCGCGGTTCTACCATCACTGACACCCCTAAAGATATTTGAAACACATTTAAAATATTCCAGTTCTTCGTATTAAATTTGAAAAATTTCCCGGCAAAACTCAAACCAATATTAATTAAAATAAAAAAAGTAAAGAATGTACTAAATGCTATTAACAAGTTTAATGAATCGGCGTTCAGAATCGGAACTACGATGACAGTTTTGAAGAACCCAAGATCTCGTCCTATATAACTATGTTCTGACCATAAAGCGAAGCTTGCACAACGTATAAGCTGAAGGCGTCAGATTCAATGTATTATTTTGTAGTCCTTGGATCTGAGCGTTTAGGTTGTCTATAAATGGCAAATCTTCGATTCCTGATAAATAATGTAATGAAAAATTTAAATACTTGGAAATAATTTCTAGAAGGCGGTAATAAACTCCATCAATCCTTTCAATTTTTCCCTCGGAATTTTTAATTATAATAGCAAATGGAAAAAAATCGAAAACACCAACTGATAATGAATATTGATTCATGTTCTTAAGCTTATCTGTAAAAAATTCTGTGTCTAAATCAAAAGAATTGCATTGAATATAAGTCTGAGTGAAAGGATTATAGTAAATCATTTTTGAGAAATGGTTACTTCTGATTTTAAGCACTGTAAAATCCAGAAAATTTAAAGACCATGCAAACGCTGAAATTTTTTTCATAATACCTTCAGATGAATTTATGTTATCAAAATATATCATGAGACAATACAATCTTTTTTGTACAGGTGACACCTTATCCATAAAATGTAAAACATTTGGAATTGTCTTGAAAAATAATGCGTATGTGTTCTTGGCTGGCAGAAGACTATACATACACTTTTTCTATCAAGATTTTTAAGAATTTTCGACTTTAACCATTTCTTTTCCACCACTTTGTTAATTACTGTTAAATCAAGTGTCACTGATGGAAAATTATTCGTCATGCTATGGACAATATGATTTTGTTAAATAGAATTAATAATACATTTTTCGTCCATGAATGTAATTAATTATTGTGCATTTAAATCATATTTAATCTTTCTAATCAAGATTTCAACCAATTACTTTTTTCCAATCTCATCGATTTACATCGATAAATAGTAAATATTATTATTGCAAATCCGTATTTAATAAACATATTCTGCTCTATTATTTTAAAAATTAATTTATTTTATGTTGTCTATAAAACTGGTCTTGTACTTGTGCACTTAAAGTATCTTAAGTATCAATGTTAAACTAGATAGCAACATTATTTTAAAATTTCTGCAGTCTTTAGATGTCATGATGTTCCCAAAACTGAGTTTATTTTAAGTATGAAAAATTATATAATATATTCAAAATTTTGAACATTAAAAATCATTGCATAATTGGAGATTTTGACATTGACACATTAAATAAACCTACCAATAATGAAAATACTATAACGCAAGAATTCTTTAAAAATGTTCTTTGGATAACTGCAGTGGATCATGTAATGTTAACATGTTCATTAAAGTGGCTTCACCAGGACGGGTCAATCGTGTTGGGGTCCCATTGGAAGTTTTATAAATCAAAGTTATTTTCAAAAAATAACATTCTTAAATTATTTTTTTAAATTACTTCACTAATTTCATACGTGTGCAGAGAGACATAATTCTCTAAATATTTTAGAATCATGAAAAAAAATTTTCCGTAATATTTGAGCATCGATTGCACTTTTTTGCAGTATTTTGAATTATTGTCATTGCATTTTCCTTATGAAAAAAATTCTTAAAGTTGAAAATTTCCAAATTTTTTACCTTTTTTTCGTGAAAAACACGCCATATTTTTTTGCAGGAGTATTTTAACAAAAAATCGGTATCCTCATTCGAAAGAACAGCTCAAAATACGTCG
>UELU01144899.1:44681-86880 GCA_900490025.1 Megastigmus dorsalis
AGGAGTATTTTAACAAAAAATCGGTATCCTCATTCGAAAGAACAGCTCAAAATACGTCGGATATGCTCTTTTTCAAATTTTTTCAAACCTTTTTTTTGATTATGTTCTGCCAAACCTGTAAAATTGCATTTTTAAGTTGAACAACGGTTTAATACTGTTTGTTTTCATTATATATAAATACTGCGAACGAAAATAGCCCATAAATTTTCGTTTGAGTTGAGATCTGATGAGCAGACCAGCCATGATGATAAAACGATAGTATCGTTATTATTTGAACCTTTGACTTTGGTTGTTAGAGGTTTAGATATGATGACCGTAGCTTTGGTTATAAGATCCAAATCAAAACGAAATGATCAAAACGTAATAATATACTTTGGATCTCCCAACCACTCGAGTGCATGACAAGAGAAAAGATTTAGACACCACAACCAAATAATGACAACTATTGGCTTTGAATGTGGCAACCAAAGGACTATGGCTCTGACAAATATATGCCTAGATGCTGTAGCAAAAATCTTTGCTTCTTACAACTAAAGATGAACAATCTAATGACTTTGGATGTAACAACTAAATCTTTTCTTCCCATCTATAGAAAGATAAATTTAAGAATTGCATCATATAAGCTTGTAACAAAAATTACCCTTTTACATTATATATTTGTCTTAATGTTTTTTTTTAATTTTAAGCTATTAGTAGGAATGTAAAAAATATGCTACTTTCTTAATTTGAAATAGTGATGACTAAGTCGAAAATTAATATATACCTACCTATGCACTGATTTATCCAGTCAACTTATATAACGTTCATCGAAAAAAGCAGTCAATACATTAATTTTCTGTCAGCACCAAGTTGGCAGTGTTGATTTGGTAGTGAAATTTCGGTATTTCAAATTAAGAGATTTGTAAGTAAACCATATAGCCCTTGTGCAACTTTAATTGTAGCAAATATAAGATCTTTATTTTTTATCCAATTTAACGTTTTCAACATGTCAATTATTTGTTAAAGTATTGAGCTTCGAATCTCTTACACGAAATTTAAAGCACTACCATTGATGGGAAATTTTATGTAAATACAGTAGACTTCAGAACTTTTTTGTTCTTTTGTATAATCGCCGATATTTTACCATGAAAAGTACTTATCCACTTTGTTTAATAAATCGATGCGAAATGCTATAAAAAACAATGAAAACTTCGTAAAAGTTAAGTTGGATGAAAACTAAAGAAAATTTAATTGTAACTGAAAATTAAGTAACCGCTTCACATTATTAATTATTGTATATTTCGTAACAAATAAATTTTTGTCTCAAACTTAACGTGTGAATCAAACTTAAGAGTTTCCAAGTACAGAATATTCTTAGGTAAATCCCAAAGTAGCAAAGCTCAAAGTACGACTACAAATTAGTCTTTGTAAGCGTTAAAGCAATTATGCGTGATTCCTGTTACATTTCCTTACGAGAGTTTTCAACTATTGCTCTAAGATATATGTCACCTTAACATAAGAAGGTAATAACTCAGAATCCGGTTGAATAAGGTGACCACTTGTGAATATGTAACAATTCTTTGATGATGTTACATTCGAATCCTGCCTGCTTGATACATTCTTATTAGAGTAAACTATATTTTGTTTAACGAAATATACATATAATAATGTGCACGGTGTAGTACGAAACAAAGTACGTGCTGTACTCATTAAAACGTATCACATTTTTGTTTAATAAAATGAGATACATAACGAAACATTTTAAAAGATAAAAAATCAAAACTGAAATTTTATGAAAAATGTAAATGTCTTTTTCACATCATGCGTAGAACTTACAAACTACATTTTTTTTTTCATTTTTTTTCATTTTTTTTTTAAAGTTTAAAACACACCTGGTAGCAGTCGATAATATAATCAGGTTTTACTGAATAGACTTTATTAATAAAACTTCGTCAGTATCGAAAAACTTCAGTGTATGCGTGATTAATTTTTATAATATTAGTGGATAAAAAATCTATTGTTACTGGTGTAAATTCTATTTTATTTGTGGCACTAATAAGTTAAGGGATCTGTTTAACTATTCTTAATTTTAGAGTTAATTTGGGACTAACGTAAGGCATGTTAAGAGTACAATGAATGAAACCTACACATCATTATTTAGCAAATGTTTAAAAAAAGTGAAGGAATTTTCGCTGAATACTTGTCTTTCCACATTCGACTGTACCTACTTCCATGCCTTCTATTTTTTCTTTGAATATTTTTTTTATTTTTCCATCATTTGCAGAAGTCAACTTTTCTTAAATTATATGTTTGCTATACTCTTAGCAAGGAGTTTATGTCGAAATTCACAATTTACAGAATCTGCAATCATAAGACTGATGTAATACAAATTACGGAATAGTCAAGATTTCTAGAACGATCAAGTTTTTTATCCAGAGGCTGTCGGTCCTAATGGTTTGTTGTATTTCATATATATATCGTGTACAAAAAGTTACCTGACTGGGTTTGTAATTGATCTACTGAAACTCGTATATGCATTATAGGCATCCCAATTATCCATATAAAAAGAGAGAATTTCATCATTACCTTTTTATATTCTCTTATAAAATACGATACATTTCCACGCTTACTACTTGTTTTAAAAGGAAAAAATTCTATAACGTCTTAAAACAAAAAAAAAATGCTCTGAAATGACACCTTTCGCATTGATTAATGAAAATTCACCAAGTATCCAATGACGTTGAATTTTCTGCATAATGCATAAATAACCGCATTGCACATCTAGCATAAGAACGAATTTCCTTAAAATGCACTAGCTACATCTACTCAAAGTATTTTCAATACAAATAAAAGTATTTCCATCCATTCTCGTAAAACTCTTAGAATCAGCTAATTACATCTATGTTTATTTTTAGTCTATAGCTACTCCTCGAGCTGCTCTAGCATGCAAACAATTGATAAGCTTATATTACAAGAATTGAGTAATGATGACGGATAAGAAGGATAAATCAGTGATGAAGCATCTGTCGATATCGTAACAAAATAAATTGCTACACTTTAAAAATATAAAACCCGTGGAGTTTAACGTAAACAACCTTCACTCAAATCGACCAAAAATCTTTTTAACTCTTTTTTCCACCGACTCGGAACTTTCACTGCCTCTGTGCACGCGTAAATGATTATGAGACGTGATCATGAGACTTTCTGTAAAATCATCGTGAATTTGCTGTTGCACCGCATTATCAACACTCAACCGGGACGTTTCGATCAACAAAATCAACTATCATTCCGTAACACAAGCCTAACAATTACATAACGACAAAATCCAACCCAAGCGTCCACGCGTATGCCCTGCACAAAAGTCCTGCGTCGCTGTATCGCTCTTCTGGTACACGCAGCAGAATCGAGATGCAGAAGTCGTGCAGAGCTCGTGGACAACGGATAAGCCATAAATCAGCCAATGTATAAGTATCGGCACGTGAGAAAATTCTCTCCCGCGGCCGCTCCGGGCATTCCAGCTGGCAATTTTCATTGGAAATCGTTTAAAGGCCTACGTATGCACCGACTCGAGTGTTATATACACGCGCGCGACAGAAAACCAATGATGAGTTTGCGGAAAACAATATTGTAATGCCCCGGCGAACTGCTCGACAGCGGCAGCCTCCTCCCCACGCGCTCCCAACGCGCTATGGCACTTTTGGCGTGTCCATTTCGTACTTTAGGAAACGACGACCATTCCGTCGCACGACTCTCACGCGAAGAACGCGTAGAGTTTCCTTCGCTCGAGATACCATACCCTCGGTTTTTCGCTGTGCTGATTTTTTTTTCCTTTCATTCTCTCTCTCTCTCTCTCTCTCTCGTCAGTGATTTATATTATACTTATTCTAGTCAAGGATACCGCATCCGTTCCAACATTATTATTTATTGTTATTGTTTAAGAAGTGACGGGATATATATACCAACTTTACTGTTGTTCTGGAGGCTGACTTTTTGTGAGCGATGGCACATGTCTATTCCCGGATCACCGCATCTTCGGTAAGTGCAGCTGTGTACTATAGCTTTCAATTGAGATTGAGAGATTTTTTCAATCGTTTTGCTGGTCATTTTGTTATTGAGGCTGAATTAGAAGTATTTTGGTCGACAGTGACGTTCGAGGAATCAAAGTCGCGAGCAGCATGAATCTTAATAAGTCTGAATTAATAATTTTATCCAACTTGTGATTTTCCTCAGCATATACTTAAATCATTATAAAAAAGTTAGATGCAGTTTTAGTTTTGCTCAATATTTTTGATTGATATTTAATTTAAATCTAATTGATTCTGAATATAAATTAAAATTTATAGTTTAGTTAAAAGTTTATATATTGTGTTTCAAGAAGTATATTTTTATGTGAAATTCTGTATTCAAAGTTTTGTATTACCTAAATGAAATTATTTCAAAATTTAAACTGAAGTTTATATCTGACGCGCAAAATTAATAGTAGTTATCAATTAAATTTTAGCAAATTCAGTACAAATATAACATTTGAAACTACAATCGTTTCGATAAATTCTAACGCGCTGATTTTAAATCATGCGTGTAAGTGAAAAAATAATTACAATTGTAAATTGAGCATAAGAAAGTCCTATTACATGTTTTCATCGTCAAAGTAATAAATTTACAAACCGGATTTATACTTTTTACTCCACTGAAAACACTTAAAATGGAAGTATAAAAAACAATGCAAGTAAAGGTAAAAAGATATCGAAAGTATTTTTGACTGATTATTGCTCGAGTGAAGGAAAAAAAAAACGTGATACGACAGATACGTCAAAGTCTTACGTCGAGAATGATACACAACTGCTTCCTTTCCTTTTTGAATCATAAGCACTGCTTTAAAATCTGTCGCATAAGTACGTATACATTAGCATACTTAATATCCTTGAATGAAAATAAAGCACTCGTCTCTGACATTTCTAAAAGAGTATCACAAAAATTTCATCTAAAACACTTCTAACTATTAAAATAAAGATATATTTTGACGTTTCGTATGGAAATTCAATGTAAAATTAAACTTATGAATTGTGATGGAATTGATGAAGCGATGGCCTCGACGGTGGCTGCATTGAACTCGTATTATATAAGTTCAACTTGGAAAAAGTTGAATTTTATTTTCGCTTATCTGAAATTATATTGTTAACACGATTCGTTTATCTATTAAAGTGGATTACGTTGGCAACAAATCCATAGCTTTAATTGGACAATATTCGCGCTTATTTTGTTCCCCGAAAATAAAAGTACTGCACAATAGGTCAGTTAACAATTTCTATTTCTATTTCCTTCTATCATTTGAATACGCCTAATCATAGTCAATATAAAGCGAGTGAAAGTGATCTGTCGTATCAGGAAACGCAAGGATCTCAAATTGCACAACGTCATAATTGCGCACGAGCATATGACAATCAGAATTCAAATCTCGTCTTATAGCGACTTCCCTATAAAAGTGAGTAAACAACGCGCGAGTGTCCGTCAATTTATTTGCAAACAACGATTTGAACAATACGAGAGCCAAATCCCAAGCAGCGTTTTACTGCCCGAATTATAATGTAATAAGTAGGCGGTCAAGCAGGTTGCAAGTGCAATTCTCGCTATATACAGTGAACGCGAGGTGTGCCGGGTCGGGTGTTCGCGCGGATACTCCGACGACGTTTTCGCCTCGGTTAATACATGCGCGGACTCTCGCGAGACTCTCTGCGTGTATATCCAAGTAGTCGGCGGCCAGTGTACTCGGCTCGCGGATCTGCGGCGATATATATATACTCACACTATACTCGAGCTCTTTTCTCTCTATACAGTTCGATTTAAGCTATACACTCTTGGCGCTTTCTCAGTTGCGCTCCGATCTCGGCACGGTAAGCACGTCTTAACCCATTGATCGCGTAATCCTACACCTTTCATTTAACGCTCTCTCTCTCTCTCTCGCTCTCTGTCAGTCCGAAAGCAAGTCTAGAGTCTCCTTGCTCCATTTTCGTAACCGGCCCAGATTTGGCAGGGTTACGCGACTCACACACACACACATATGCACAGTCTTTGACATCGATCACCCGCGATATTTAACCTTTTAATCGAACGTACGCTGGTTTTCCTATTTGCAGATAGTCCGCCACTGTGTTCTTCAAAACAGCTGTCGCCTCAACCACAAAGGTGAGAGACATTTTCGATTTCGCTGCCTGCGTGCACTTTCTCTTTTTCTCGTGACTTCTCACAGGTAGGAAGTATGGAACCGCTGATTTCTAATATGGCCTGTGATTTGTTTGTCGCGTAGGAAGCATGCCCTGCCCTTTCTTGACTCGCCTCTCGGCGAATTACGTGCGGAATTATGGTGCCTCTGTCATCATGAACTATCGACAGCACTGTCCGGTCATGTCTAGGCTTTCCAGTAGCCTGGCTGATCAACCAACAGCGACTGCTACCACTGATTCCGGGGCCACTCTGCCGGACCCCAGCGCTAACAAGTGTCCCTTTCTCTCGAAGGAGCGCGATGCCATCAAGGAGGCCAGTCCCGCTGTCAAGGATGATATTATTAACTTGACCAATAACCCCAAAGAGGAAGGCACGTTCCAGTACGACGACTTCTTTCATGACCAGATTATGCGTAAAAAGAAGGACCACTCTTACAGGTATAGACCATTAGTCTTACAATTTTGCTGAAGAATGCTTTTGGAGATTTGCTAATTATGAGTTTTATGAATTAAAGGGTGTTCAAGAAAGTGAACCGTTTAGCACAAGAATTTCCTGCTGCCATGGAATACTCTTGGGGTGAAAAGCCTATTACCGTGTGGTGTTCTAATGATTACCTTGGAATGTCTCGCCATCCAGAGGTTACCGGTGCTGTCCGTGATGCACTGGATAAATACGGAGCTGGGGCTGGTGGTACCAGAAATATTTCTGGTAATTCAATGGGTCATGAAATGCTGGAGAACCGATTAGCCCAACTGCATCAGAAAGAAGCAGGATTGCTTTTTACCTCTTGTTTTGTAGCTAATGATTCAACTCTATTTACTTTAGCAAAAAGTCTTCCAGGCTGCCATATTTTCTCAGATGCTGGGAATCATGCCTCGATGATACAAGGCATTAGAAATAGTAATGTTCCAAAACATATCTTCCGGCACAATGACGTTGCACATTTAGAAGAGCTACTGTCAAAAGTAGATAAAAGCATTCCAAAGATTGTTGCCTTTGAAACTGTTCACTCGATGACTGGTGATATATCACCGCATGAGGAATTATGTGATGTTGCACATAAATACGGTGCATTAACATTTGTTGATGAAGTGCACGCTGTAGGTCTTTATGGTTTTAATGGGGCAGGTATAGGTGAGAGAGATTGGTGTCTTCATAAAATGGATATAATATCAGGAACCTTAGGAAAAGCTTTTGGAAATATAGGAGGCTATATTGTTAGTTCAGCGAGATTAATAGACATGGTAAGGAGTTATGCAGCAGGTTTTATCTTTACTACATCGCTACCACCAACAGTTCTTTATGGAGCTTTAGCATCAATAGATGTTCTTTCATCGAATGAAGGGCGAGCATTGAGAGCAACTCATCAAAAAACCGTATCCTACATGAAATCTAATCTTACATCTGCTGGACTTCCTGTTATTCCGTCGCCTTCGCACATCATTCCAATTAAAGTAATTGACCTTTATCTATTAAATCATTTATTTTAATATTAGCATTTTATCTAACATATTAATTTACTCAACAGATTGGAGATCCATTGCTTTGCAGTCAAATAGCCGATACAATGTTAAAAGAAAAAGGTCACTATGTGCAGGCGATAAATTATCCTACAGTTGCAAAAGGTGAAGAAAGATTAAGAGTAGCTCCTACACCAAAGCATTCGGAGAAGATGATAGAAAAATTTGTACAAGATGCCTTAGATGTATTTCAGCATTTGAATGTCCCTAAAATAGAGCTTGAAAAGCCAGTTGAAATGGCTTCAAGAGCTATTTTAGTACACTGACAGAAGTCAATGAAATTAATGTAACATGTTATAAATTGTACATTGTGTATCGACAGAAAACAGAGTTTATTTATGTTATAATAATCCTGTTCAAGAAAGTATGTTATTTAAATGTTAAAAAGATAAAATATTTAAATGAAAAGATTAATCAAAATTCTGCATATTTTATTCAATAGTTATATAATTGTTTATTTATTCAATTTGTATTTATTCAGAGATTTATTTTAAACCATAAAAATAAATTGTCTGTTATATATGCATATACCTTTTCTATTTTAAAGCACATGAATAATTCTTTTATAAAAGTTAATTTTGAATATATTTTTATTTAAATGATTTAGAGAAAATTTAGCCGACTTAATTAATTCAATATAGAATTGAAAAATTATTAAATTCAGAAGTACACATTAACTTCTTTGCCTATATTACTGCACACATTGGTGCGCAAGCTTAGGCTATAATGATAAGAAATGCCATTCATTGTTGACCAAGTAGTTGAAGCAATCGATAACGATTAGAAAACAAGTCTTAAAATCGGAAAGATAATGGATAATTGATTTAGGCAGTAATAGCGCGTGCGCATTGTTATCGCTCCGCGCAGCCGGCGTTGCGACGCGGCAGCAAAAGCGTCTGCACTATTCGTTGAACGCATCTGAATTCTGAATTCGTGCACAGACTATGAACTGATTATGCAACAGTTCAAAAGTACCTAAATAGTCATCGGAGAACCGTCAATCAAAATGAAAATAAAAAGGTCGTCGAGCTTCGGCATAGATATAAAAAAGTGATTTCGCAAAAGACCGAGCTGAGGTCAAAGATCAAATGCTGCGAGTCATCACATCAATAGCACTGGCAGCCATGCGGAGGTTAATGAACATCTTTAGGCTTATGCTTGGTTTCTTATACGAGTATGCAAGAGGTTTGTCGTGCTCCGTAACAGCGATGCTGGTGCTTTGTTACTGTTTACATCCAGCGCGTTTCGCCTCGCATTACTCCCATATCAATGCCAAGGATATAATCTCCGAACTGGAACGAGCTTATTCACCGCAAGGCAATGCCTGTGCTGTCAGTGTCACAGGTAGAAGAAGCTCCCAGCTTATGTATCCGGATGAGAATCCTAAGGAGGAGCCGCATGTGATGGCACGAAGATTGGGTATATTGCCTGGTGGTCAGTGGAAGCCGACCAATTGTCAACCTGTTTACAATGTGGCGATTATTCTTCCCTATAGAAATCGACAAAAACAATTGACTGTATTTATAAACTATATTCATCCTTTCTTACAATCACAAAATTTAGATTATAGAATTTTTGTAATCGAACAAAGTGAAACTAGAGCATTTAACAGAGCTAAGCTCTTTAACATAGGCTTTGCTGAAGCCACAAAGATCAATGACTTTCATTGTTTCATTTTTCAAGACATTGATCTTATTCCTCAAAATCTAGACAATATTTATGCATGCACCAAAATGCCCAGGCACATGAGCTCGAGTGTCAATACTTTTAGGTATAATCTTCCATACACTGGTTTATTTGGAGGAGCTATTGCACTTACTAGGCAGCAATTCGAGAAAGTTAATGGTTTCTCAAATGTGTTCTTTGGATGGGGTGGAGAAGATGATGACTTTTACAGTAGATTACAAAGCAAAGGCTATCCGGTAAATTTATATTTTTGTCACAGATAATATTTAAAGCGCATAAAATAACTCCATTTTTTAATATATGACATGCCTGTAAGTTAAAACATATTTTCTATAAATTATACAAATCAAAGCTATCTACATTATTTTTCTTGTTTATAAAAATTAACTGAAGGGAGTATTTATATTTCGAATTAAATAAAATCACTGCAAAGTAATTTTCTAAAACTACTAAGAGCATAAATAATTAAAAAATGAAGTAATAAAAAGACATTTCTTATTGATAATTTGAAGTATATAGAAATTGGTCATACATAATTTCAAGTAAATTAGATAAAAATTGTCCTCTTGTAACTTGTATACTTACTCTTTATATATACCAAACAATAATGATCTATAAAATTACTTATAAAATTAAAAAAAAACTATTTTATTTGATTTCAGGTGATCAGATTTGGTCCTGATGTGGCCCAATATTACATGTTAATGCACAAAAAGGAAGCTCCAAGTACTGCAAGATTTACAAATTTAGAAACTGGAGCAAAAAGGTATGATACAGATGGAATAAGTGACCTCGAGTATGAAGTGTTGAATCATCAATTACGACCACTGTACTCATGGATTCTAGTCAATATTTAATAGCTTTTTTGTAAATAACTCAAATGGTGATAAATAGTATTTTATGCAATTTATAAAATACTAATTATATAGTAAGTTATTTAGACCGAGATTTTTATCTAAGACTTTCCACGTGTTTGTTCCTTACATATCACACTGTATTTGATCAATGTCTGATGTCTTATTAATCCAATTGCGTACCTGTTGTATTAGTTAAAAGAACGATATTGTAATCATGACGCTAAGATACAAACTTCATTTTATATTTTATAAAAGAATTGTATAATTCTCGATTTAAAAGTTGTGAAAGAGTGAGAAATATTTTTTTAATATTATTTATGCTATTGTATATAAAAACATTGTGATTGAATTTCATTTTTGTCATATTATAAACTTAGCAGCTGTTGTGTTAAGTAATGATTATAGATAAAAAGTGTGATGAATGCACATAAAAATAACACAGATATCAAAGAAATGTAACTAGTGTTTATTTTTTTAATACATAATTTCATTATCAGTATAATAAATTTTAATGGGATTACACAGATAAAAAAAAACAATTAGATTTAAATTTTATGTGATACCCAGAGTAATACAAAGATTAAAAAGTAATCATCTATCAATAAACATTTTGTTTGAATTTGTAAAGTGTGCAGCAGCAATACAAGTAATTACATGATAATTTTACTACTGCAATTAATTTTATCAAATTTAAACACACTATTATTGTAAAATTGATTTCACAATTCAAACATAATTGTAATAATTACGTTAGATTACGCTATTGCTATTAGTCTCTCTCTTGAGACTTCTAGCACGAGTCACAGTATTATTAATTTACTGTACATACAAACTCGGTGAAACCTTTCGTTTTTAATATGATTACGAAATTACATTATAAGCTATATATAATATAAGCTACGTACAAATTGAAGCCTTTACGCATAAAAAAGGTAAACAAATTACGAGTCAGAAAGTTCTTGATAACGAGCATACATCATTTTCTTTACACAGTCTTTGTATGTGTCTCCAGGTAATGCATTGTAAGAACCGGATTTGGATCCTAACCCAGCTGTAGGAACTCTACGTTCTGTCTCAATGATGCTCGTTCTGCCTTGATTCGATTTACCAAGACCCATACCTTCACTCCAGCCCATTTTTTGCAGTAGCTTATTGCCGACATTGTCAGAACTTATTCCAGCTCTGTTCGGTTCTTCATAGGGAGGCATATCATCTACTCTAGTTTTCAAATACTTTTCCTTTAACCTATTTGGCTGTGGTGGCTCTGGTTCGCCATACTTGGCCCTCCGTTCTTTCGCACGATCTCTGTATTTGTTGTTTCGCTGCTGTGGATCATTAGGATCGAGACCGCGTACCTGATACCAACTCTCAAGATTTTGCTTGTGCAAATCGGAAAGTTGTTGATGTCGTATTAAAGCTTCTTTAGTGGGGAATTGTCGCTTGCAAAGTAAACAGGCAAGTTTACTCCAATCCGTGTGCTGTCTATCCTCTTGCTGTACATCCTCTATTTCTTCTTCGGTATCGCTGCCACCACCATAAGCAGCGACCAAACCATTGTTACCAGAAAGATCCTCCTCTTCAACGTAGATCGAAGTCGCCAGGCTTTTCTTTTCCAAAATAGCATAGCCAGCATCTGCTGCTCCACTGGTTGTGCTCTGATGTCCTTCGACACCCGGATAGTCGGAGGTCCAATTCGTCTTTGCGTTCTCTTTCTTTTGGTTCAACGTCTTCGCCCATCGTTCCATATCTTTGGCGATTTTCTTTGCCACTTTCACTTTGTCTTGTTTCGTGTCCTTCTTCTTTTCATCGTTCGTAGGGTCTATGGCTGCAACTGCTACTTGCACTGATGCTTCAGCCGCGACACCAACGGTCGACGCCGATGCGGCTATTATTCCACTTTGAGGTGCTACACCTGGAGGTTGTTGGGCAGGTTTGTACGAAAACGTTTCAGCGTCCCAATACAAGAACTGCTGTGTGTGACTATTGTAATAATATTGTGAATTTGGATCATAATATAATCCGGTACTAGGGTCATAATAATATCCTGACGTTTCGTCGTAATGGTACGTACTAACATCTGGAACAGCTGTTGAAGAAAACAATTTTTAAAATAATATTTTATTAAATAATGCAAATTAAAATGTCCTAATCAGGTTAAACAATTATAAGCTTTTTTTTAATCTAAGAGACATTGTATTAATGATAAGACCTAACTGTAACAAGGTTTGGGTAAATTTGGCTGTGAAGTAAATTCCATTCTCAAAGTAAATAATAATTAAAAAAGTGTAGCTTAAATTTTCGAACAATTAAATTTCAATTGTATAGGTTGATAAAAGGTGAATGCTCAAATCAGATGCTGCAAGGTGTATTATTGAAAGTATTATGTAACATAGCTTAAAACTATAACGGCCTACCGTTATATCTATAGAGCTATAGTATTTTCTAAACACACAAAATTATAAGAAAAAATGTCCTGACAAAACAATTTGTTGGGACGTGCTATTATCTCGTAAGTTGGTGAAGGGAGGGGCGGGGGGTAAACGATACAGCTAATCTTAACTTTTCAGTTTTTAACTACTTAAATGTCAAAAAATGTCAAATCTTTGTTTATAAAAGTATTTTGAATACAGTTATCGTAAAACCCATCTCAATTATTAAAGCTGTGTATTTTCCAAATCATAAATAACAATTACAAAGTATTAATGAATCAAGTTTAATAATTTAACCTGATGCGTTGAATTGAATATTATGACCTAGAGAATAAATATTGAGCGGGATAAGGCAATGATACTTACAATAGACTTTTCCATCACTAGAATGCGCTGGTACTCGTCCAGTGGCTAAGGTAGTGCTGGCAGGTGCAGTCGGCGTTGGTCTACTCTTCATCTCCTCGGCATCTCCCATTTTTCTCGAGGCCTGTAGCTGCTGTATGGCCGATTGCGCAACCGCTGCCGCTGCGTTCACGCGGTCGGTTTGATTCAGCGCAGGCAAAGTAATCGTCGTACCCTGGCTTATTTGATTCTGATAGTATTGCGTGTAATACTGAATATAGTGTGCCTTTTGTGCCGGCGTTTTCGCGTAAAGATTCGCGCTGTACTCGGCTAACTGGCCCACATCGTCTAGAGTGTACCGATGATTGCTGTCCATTCCCTTCCAGACACCCGCGGTAACTTGGTGCAGCTTGCAATAGGCTATCTCGACCTTCCTACCGTCGACCTGCAGACCCTGCTTTGACAGGGCTGTGTGCAAGTACATGGCATCGACAACGTTCGCCATCTCCAGGTAGCAAACGCCTCGCGACGTGTTCGTCAAGCTGTCCCGGCCGATGCGTATGCTACGGATTGGCTGTGATGACAGGCCCTGCATCGCCTGCAGCACAGAGTCCTCGGTCGTTAGGACGTCGAGACCTCGTAGAAGCACCGTGTTCGTCGGATGCGGACTGATCTCGTCGCTGCCCTCGCCACCCTCCTCGCTCTCGGCTCGAGATGCCGAGCATTTGAAGCATGTCTCGCGCCTCTTGAAATTGTGAGCTCCACACTGAAAACGTTGACATTGTTGTTAAAACTCGAGTTAGTTGGTGTATTTGTTCGTTTTATAATATTTGTCAAATTTATTTAAGACAGGTTTTAGTTTTATATTTTATCTACTTTATTGAATTAGTTTGACTTCATTGAAGCACCTAATTAACCAAATGTTGGTTTTTAAACTTCTACATGTGTAACCCCTTAAAGCAGTGTGAGTAACTCTTTATTGATATCATTCAGAATTATGTAGAAGATGAATTCTATCTCAGAGTATATTTTTAGTGAACCGATTTTTTTATTTTCAAGAATGCTTGTTGACTTATAATTTTTTTAAAATAATAATTTTAATATATTCTTTTAATGTTCATAAGTTTGAAGCAGATGAATGGTTAGTAAGGTATAATATTTATACGGGAGAATTTCAATGTACCTTAACACAATGCCAATCTTGTGTATTCTTTACTGGTGGTTTATCCGAATGCGAATCCTTCGGTATACTGTACTGCATAAGTGCTCGATACTGCTCCTGTAGCATCAGTACACCCTGAAACAAACGATTTCAGTGTTATCCTGTTCAATGCCAGCTCATTTGTTCTGTATCTCTCCCGAAAGCTTGGTTCTTTTCTGATTGATGCTGACGGACTATAGAATCTTTCTACTTCGTAAATTTTCCAAACACGAGTTTTCATTTGTCAAACAGTTAAGCTATTTTTTAAGTTAAAAACTAATAATACAACTGATTACTCAAGAGCCGATGAGTGTTGGTTGTCGTAAGTTCCGAACAAATAATTTTGATTAATCGTTTTTTTATTTTTTTTTTATAAAAGTGCATTTGTTTTCTGATAAAGACTGCCAGCTGAATCTAAAGGAACAAGGATGTGTGTTCGGACCTAATGAAATAGAAAGAAGGGTTAATGATATCTAATACAGAACAGTAATGTAACGAAATTAGAGAGAAAGATGTAGACTATAAAATGTTAAAAGCATGCAGTTATACAGAAATCTCTGAACAATATCTGTGAAGTATATCTGGAATACAGGGGGGTACAGAGGGAAGGCTTAGATCCAGCTCAGTTACAATTTATCAGTGATGTTAAGAAAGTACAATATGTCACAGAAAAAATGTTGCGTGTCCTAGATAAGTAAGTAAATAAAGGTATGGTATATGGAAGTAGCCTTTATTGAGGTGCGCAGCCGGGGCTGGCGAGGACAACCCAGCGGACTGCGTTACCGTGCCCTGTCGCGCCACGGGGCGTCAGCGCGGCACTTTGTCAACGCATCAAGAGGTTGGGACACTGGATTGAACTTCATTCTACCTGTTTCATCTCCATCCATCGTGCGGCCTCCTGAGTCGCGTTAAACTCGACGAATGCAAAACCTCGCGAAGCACCTATACAGAGCAAATACACAGATATCCAGAGTTAATCCACGTTAATGCCTGGAAGTCTCGGAGAGGGCAGGCAATGTGTCACAGCACCAACCATTGATAGAGACTGAGTTTTCGAACGATCGAACGAAGCGTTATCCCTGCTTTTCTTGCTTATTTTCTCTCATTTCTTTCTTTCACTGTCTTTTTCATGTTTTATGAAAAATACCACTGCTAGACCGAATCTAGCTTTTTTAAATTTATTTACAAGTCTTTTTTTCCTTTATCTTTTACGGTTCTTTTAATTCCTTGTATTTTATGCGCTTTGCTAATGTTTATAAGTCTGTTTTGCCTCACTGGTCAACACCATAGGCGCTGGTAACAACTAAACTTTACTATTTTTTTTTTTTTAAATTTTATTATCTATTTTAAAGAAAAGTTATTAGTTTTTTAAATTAATTATTTGATGGCTAACCAGCGCCTATGCTGTGCATTACTTACCTTTTGGCCCCTAATTATTTACAAGCGGAATATTCTATGAGAAGGAATCAGGAGCTGGGAGTACAAAATGTAGCTAAGGAACTACGCCGATGAAAATAAAATTGCTCATTTGAAAGAAAAACACCGTAGTCACCGAATTTCGCTATTATATCTAGCTGTGATAAGTTATGTACCTGTATCCTTCTTGCGTATAAGCCTGATGTCCTTAGGCATTAAACCACAGGTCAAAATGTCTTGTCGAACCTGTAATTTTACAATAAAAAGAATTTAATAACATTCATTTACATGCATGTTTTACGTTATAAAGATAAAACATACATCATTTTCAGTTATGTGCTGAGCAAGTCCACGAATCATAATTGTATTATTAGGTGTTTGGCTTTTGTAGTGAACACCTTCCATTGCTGGATTATAGCCACGCGTATGCTCATGATCATATTCACCACTTTCTCGACTGTGGTCATCTTCTCGATCACGACTACGATCATCCCTTTTAGGCCTACGATCGCGTTCCCTATCTCTATCGCGGTCTCTTCTTCGATCCCTTTCTCTGTCCCGTTCTCGATCCCTATCTCTATCTCGTTCCCTGTCCCTCTCTAAAGAATCGCGATCTCTTTGCCTTCCATAACGCTCTTCACGGTCCCTGTACATCCTTTCACGCTCTTCTCTGCTTCTGTCCCTTCTGTCACGAGACCTGTCCCTTTCTCGTTCTCTTTCTCGTCTATGTGTTCTATAGTCTGGACTTCGGTGTTCTCTGTCACGATGATCAAGCTCGCGGTGATCAACATAATCTGGTGATCGACTAGTTCTGTATTCTCTTTGATACTCGTAGTCCAGACTTGAATGAGCACGACGATCTTGCGGGCCATAACCTGGTTCCCAAGGGTCGATACTTCCTGTACTGTTGTACATCTTGCTCAATCATTTATTGTCAACCTGTTTAAATGAAACAAATGAAAATTAATAAAATTTAATAATAAAGAATTGAATAAAATAAATAAATAAAAGTACACTAGAGCTCTCGGGTTAGACAATCATGAACAGAGAATTCCTTTTTTAAATTCCAATTTTTTAAAAACAGCAACAATGACAAACACTTTACTGCAGCTTTATACAACCACACTTAGAACTGATATAACACATCCAAATGGTACGTACATATTAACTATTTAAATAGACAATACATAATGACGTGAAGCAAAGACGCATATGCACACTTAAGCAAAATTGATTTTTTGCATTCTATATATATCATTGAAAAAACGAAGTCGTGGGCATGCTTTCGATTAACATTACATTACGGCATCAACATACCAAGCAATTACACCATTTTTACTACTTTCCAGACCAAATTCCAAAACTTTCAAGTAGGACGGAATTTTATCCAAAATTAATTGCCGGAGGGCAGAGTGTGTTCGACCACAGGGGACCCGAATCTACGGTACAAAGGACGACGGAAATGTGTAGCACTCACCTCGAAGTGATGGTGGCTTCCTGATGCGTACAAGTGAACAGCAGCTATTCCGGAAACTGGTGTGGCAGATAAACGATGACGATGCACGCGTCTGGTTCTGCCTTATTATAGTTTTACTGGTCCGTACGAGAATAGCAAATTACCTACTTGATAGTAGCTTGGCGAAGAGTTGCGCTTTTTTCGCGAGCACAATGGCGCGGCTCCAGGCTTCTTCGCTCGCTTTAGCCGCAAACCAGAAACCTGATGCACACATACAACACATGTACGTGCATGGTAATAATAAAATGGAGCTGCGCTACAAATGTTCTGCGCAGATAGGTACGCCGCCGCCTCTCGCAATGGACTTGCTTGAGACTTGAGAGTTTAAGTCACGTGGTTAGGCATGTCTATGGCTGCCTGCGGAGCTGCTGCCTCTCACCGCTCACGGATCACTCTCTCGTTTTAGCCACCATCCGCATCAGCGAACGAAACCAGCACTTCTACAATGTGGCATATTCACTTTGCGATCCACATTCCACAGCCTCACTCTTTTGTTCTCGGGAAATAAGAAGGTACTTACGGTTTGTTAGTCGACCTACACAATTCATGTACAAATTTCGTGGCATAGATTATTATGTAGAATGAAATTTTATAGCAGAATTACTTGAAATGCAAAGTGGACAGAATACAGATTATTAAAATAATAAATTGTAGAAAGAGCTTACTGCGTAGTTGATGTAAAATGCCGAGCTCGCAGGGCTGTTCCCGGTCCCGGCTCCGGAGTCCGGCTACTTACAAGTGCACCTGGTTGCACTGCTGATCACTGCAATGCCGATGATTGAAGCGGCTTTATTCCACTTTAGCTGTATATGCAACTTGACAAACCTATTTTTAGAATAACAAATAACAAGGTCGTTAACTCTTGACATTTTATTATTTAAAACAAATACTTTTATAAAGTACTTAAAACATATAATCATTTAATAAATTTTTTAAATTAATAGGACTGTTAAGAAAATTTCATGATTATTTAAATTTTATTACAAATTCTATGTAAAGAACTACTAGTCCCTAAAATATGAATAAATAAATAAATAGATTCTAATGTATCATAACAGAAAGTAATATTATGACAAATCAAACGTGTAAAAAGTACGATTCTTACTAACATAAAATAAATTCTCACTAAACATTATAAATTGATATTACTTATACATAAAAAATGAATGTAGTAAAAAAATATTTATTGCTCGTTGAACTACGCTAATAAATGTATCTAAAAAGTTTAAAAGAACCGCTAGTGTAACACGCATGCGTGAAGATATCTATTTGTCAGATTCGCCTCACCGGTTCAACGAATCCCAAGCGTTCTAAAACCATCGCCTTTTTCTATTCGTCCATCTGGTCTTTAATTGCACATGACGCTTCGAGATAGCAGCACACACTCTCGCGGGTTATTATCGAAAAATTCAAGGATCCCATTTCGCAGCTGCAGTGAAAAATTAAATTATTCAATTCGAAAAAATATTGGGATACTTATTGAAAAAAAGCTTTTAGCAGTTGACAATGTGAGACATGAAAGATTAATGTTCGAATGTTTGAGTATTTTAGAAAAAAACGTCCGTAAAGTATACGATCATATATCTATGTGTTTTCAAGTAATGAAAAACTACATTAGTGTAAGTTGGAAGTGAACAGTTTTGGATTCAAAATGACTGGATGTTCCAATTTTTAGATGCGAAATTAGTGCGTGTATTTTATGGGACGCGGATAATACTTGAGTGATAAGGTTAGGTATTTGTGAACGACTAATGCGAAGGTCATGCAAGCTCTTTGTCGTTTTCGTTCTCGTTCTTCGCTTACGATCGTAAACAATCCGACGGGACATCCCGAGCTCTGTATACATTCAATTTCACAGAAAATAATTGTGTGTTAATCTATACATAGCAATACGATTTTACGAAGAACAGTGGAAGTTTTTCTAGTATATAATAATTTTTGATGTCAAACTTTAAGAGTGTAAATAGTGTATTAATAGAGCACATTGTTTCTTTAAAAAATGGATATCACAAGTTTGTTGATGATAGATCTTAGGCATAGTAGTTCTGCATTGACTGAGTTACTCCATTTTACATTATTGAGACTTACCATTTTTATCATGACGCATTGTTGACACAGGTACGTGGTATTTACATTATGCGCTACATAATATTTCATTTCATTTCACATGCAAATTATGAATGTCGTATTAAGCATGCTTCGAAGTCAAAACGTGACAAAAATATGTTTTTAAATTTTATGTAGGTAAAACGGTCAATGACCTTAGACCTTTAAACGTTGTTGTCTGTCGGCTTAAAAATAATGTAAAATTTTTGATAAACCCCAAAACCTATAGGTATAATGCAATTTTCGTGGATACCCATTATTCGATTTACCGAAATTTTCATAAAATTATAATTGCCAATTCGAGCGATATTGGGAAGATTATATTGTTTAATTAGTTTTTAATGATTTGGAGTAAAGCGTAGGAAAATTTTGGAGTAAAGATTACGAAAATTTCTAGGTGTCTTTAAACACCAACAGTAGTACAGAATTAGGTACTAAAGTTATGACTGCTAAAGTGGGATCTTCAATTACACGAATATTTAAGGCATACATGATTCTGCTTTCACATTATAAATATCATTGCAAGAAATATATATTTTTTAGCAGTAAATAATAATAATTATAATAATGAGAAAATAGTATTTGAAAAAAACGTAATAAAAATCAATTTCTCGTTGCAGTATACACAGACTACAAAAAATAGTTTTTTTTATAATAGAATATATAATGATGAAATCATCATCACAAACATCAGTTGACAAGATTACTAAAGATTCCGAAAAGATGTTTGGGCCCTCATATGTACAAATGTATAATTCATAAGTTTGTAATAGGTAAATGTACATTTTATCAAGATAATGTTTAAAAATTTAATTTATAAATTATGGAAAATAAGATTATTTTTTATTGTACTTTATGTTCGTAACGCCACAGTTGTATTCTGTAAAACATCTATACATGTGAAATACAGCATTCATCTTTTTCACGAAAATGTTGTTACTTCGGTACTTATATATACTATTTTTCATCAATCTGAAGCTGATGGCCGCAGAGTTAGAGGTCGGCTAGGCTGCGGGCTCCGGACATTCCCCGAAATACTCTCCGGTAATAATCTACAGTTGCATTAAATTCGATAAAAATCGCGTGTTTAGGGAACTACTCGTCCGTAGCAGTTCAAGTATCAAATAATAATTGAAATAATTTAGTCTCAATAAGCAGTATAATAATTATTGCTTAAAATACAATACTGTAATCGACTTTCCAATTATAATTGAGAATTAGTTCGAATATCAAGGAGAGGTCGGAGCTAAAATGTTGCACATTAGTCGTCAATGTAGACTGAAGTAAAACAATAACCACGTCAAAACGTCCTGGAGCGCCACAATTATGCCCTTTCACGTGACATAGGCGCTGCACTTTTCTCCTCTAATTCTTGGAACTCACGATGCACAATAGTAATAGCGACAAGAATAGAATCATACGCGTCGTTTTACGTGCTTTGCGAATTCCAAGATTTAGGCAAAAAGTTCAGCGCCTGTACCACGTGGAAATGCATAATCGTATATTCATATTATGGCGTGGTAATTGGTTTATTTTTGTGTAAATTATCGACTAATGAGCGAGATTCTGGCTCCGAACTCCCCCTAAATATTTTATTCTTATTTTTAAACAATATACGTTATTTTAAATTTTATATTTCTATTTACATGTGGATTTATATAATTAAGTGTAATTGATCGAATATACTTTCGAAACTCAGCTGAAGATTCTATAATATATACTACTAAATATAATGTATAGAAGGCTAAATTAATCAATTTATAAATGTTGCGTTTTGTGGAAGCTATATAATTGTATCCCCCTGTGACTATTCTATTTTAGAAATTAAATATGTTGAAAAAAGAAAACTAATTTTCATAATTCTTTGTTTAAATTTGTTGTTAGAACAAGGAAAGTTTTTTAATTTTTCTAACGAGTCACTGTTAGTCTGCTTAAATCGATAATTTGACATATTGGTACGTTTCCCTTAGATAAAACTGAATAATTTTAAAATGCTTTTAGCATAATTGTAGATGTAATGTTAAAATTTTCGAAGAGTAAATGGAAAGGTGAAATTATCAAGTATGTTACACCTATAATGAGTAAGTCTTGCAGTTTAATTATTAGTTTTTTTATCAGCAGATTACTTAAGATTTTCTATACAGAATACAATTCTTGTAAAAACTATTGAAATTTCCAATTCGGAATTGTATTTAGTTGTTGGTTATAGAAACTAAAAATTAAAAAAAATTAACATGAAACAAAGAATTTATATTAAAATCATTACGTAGTATATGTTTCGTAGATTTTTGGCCTTTTGAGAGTTAAAACAGTTCTTACATGAATCTTATGTAACTTTAAGGTATTATCTTCAAAAATTCATGAAGAAAATATAGCAGTATTAATGAATCTTAGATACAAAGTCCTATAAGTTATACCAATTCATATTTCTCTCGGTTCTCTCAGTGTATATGTACTACTAATATGTATCCTCAATACAGTTATGTACTAAAATGGTTACTTGCAATTCGACACCGAATAGAAAATTCAAACATTTAAAAAAATATCCATCATATAAGTATACCCCATCTTTTACAATACAATGCTTAAGAAAAAGTATTATTGATTTTCTCTGCGGGAGTATATACTAGTAGTTTTGATTTTCCTATACTATGCGCTGCACTACAGCTTTTCCCTATAGTGTATATTCATTCTACATTTAATTTTAATTTTCACGGGCGGTACTTCTCTACTACCGTTATCGAAGGCCACCGTAGCGCACGGCAACATTAAAGCGTCGTGCTAGCCCGGGAATCAATTCTGCACGTCAATATAATTGCAGCCCGGAACAATGCAAAATCAATCCCTCTATAAACCCGATTAGGTGTATAAACAGGCAGATGATTGGACGGCTCATGTACCCGTTCCGCGAAATCATACAGCCCGAAGAAGAATACGAAAGAAAATGGAAGACGCAAAAAGAGGGAGAAACTTTGCTGCGAACAAGATCCAGCGAAAGGTGGCATTGCGCGACGGGTATACCCAACCCCCACACACCCAATGCTGCACATAGCGAAAGGAAGAAGGCGAAATTCACTGTTGGCAGAGACGCGCATGCGAGTCCACGCAGAGAGAGCAGCGAGAGTGAGAGAGTGAGAGAGAGAGAGAGAGAGAGAGAGAGCAAGAGCTGGTTCAACGACCACCGCCCTGCTCTCGACCAACCCCGAAGCGCGCGCGAAAACGACCTCGCGGCAGCTTTTCCTCCCTCTATACCCGCGACGCTCCCCCCCTCTCTTCTGCAAGTGTAGGCTCTTCCGCAGGCCGCGGCATCGAGATTTTGCGCCCGAAACATTGGTGATTCCATCTGCAGCCTATACATGTATATACGTCCTCCCGCGAAATTTCGGATAAGACTATACACGTAGCGTGAATGGAAGCCTTTTTTTTCCTCCTCTTTATGGGGTTGTAAAAGCGCGCGCGGCTGCGGAGGAGAAGGGCCATTATTGAAATTGCAAAACAGGAGTTTATGGGCCGCGTCGACGGTGCACATCGCGTACCTTAGACGCGCCCCCCGCCGCGCAGGTTCATCACTCCTAGCGTCTCCTGCTTTATTGTAGGCATCAACGTTCTTTTTCTTTTTTTACGGCGAGAGATCGCTTTTCCCTTGGCTGTGCAGTGTACAAGAACTCGCGCGTCGAGAGCTGTGTCTATCTTTTCGCGCGCTCGACTGGCTAATTAAAATTTATTAGACTTTTTTTTTTATATGCGTTCAATGCACAAGAGATATACTTGCTTTCGTTTGCTTGGAAGGAAAAGAAAACGAGAATTATAAAGAGAAACATTGGATATTTTGAATTCTTTATTGAAAATAGACAAATGGCAAAGCACTTTTATTGAATAATTATACATTAGTGGAACAATTGTTGAACAACAGGAATATGGCGTTACAATATACGAACGAACGTCGACGGACGAGTGTCCTTCGTCACTTACAACTGTACACACACATCGTAAACTCGAGTATTATAATAATAAATAAATCTCGCTTATATTATAATTACCCCGTGCTCAGCTCGTTAAACACTCCCTCGAATAACTCATCGCAGTCAGCTTATACATTTGTTATACAAAACAGGGCGTATGTGTCATGCATCATACTTTATTCGTTATAGAAAAAGAGAGACAGAGAAAACACTCATACATCCGTATAGGATATCCCGCGGCGGCTTCCGCTCGCTCCCTCCCATCGCGCCCCTTCACATACGTCTATATATGTGCATATATCTATAGATTTTCATTAGCAGTCGAGTCTCGTTTCTCGTCGTCACTGAAACCCGATTTAATTCACCATACTGGATAACGATATATCCCTCGGCCATTCACTTCATTCCCATTCATCCCCAAAAGAGTCATCCTCTTCGCTCTATTATCCACCTTTTTTTCTTCTCTCTCTCTCTCTCTCTCTCTCTCTCTCTCTCTCTCTATCTTCTTTCTTCCGCTGCAGTTGAAGATGAGAATAAATAAATCTCGAGGTGCGATGCGCTCTTGGTGGATAGGTTCGCTCCTGGGAGGGTCAGATTCTCTCTGGGCGAGCTGAGAGAAAGGGCTGGAAAGTGCAGAGGCGAGGGAGAGGCAGAGTCAGAGGACGAGGGAATGGGCTCAACCTGCGCAAGTGGGAGATGGAGGAGGGTGCGCCCTTGGAAAGCGTTCGCCGGATGGAATGAGTTTGCTTTTGGCGACGTGATTAAAATTGAAATAAGTTTGTGGGCGGGAAAATGATGAAGGTACTGAACGAAGGAACGATAGAGCAAATGATAAAATAAGAATTTTTGATAAATGTAATTTTTGAAAGTGTCGACCTGACTAGTGTGCAGAGGAAAATTTAAAGCAAAGGCAAATACACAAAATGCTTGAAAAGTACGAATAAGATAAATGGATAGATCGATAGATAAATTATAAGTATGAATAATAAGTTTAAGAGAATAAATGCCGAAACGAAAATATTGTCGATTCGGTGGAAAAAAAAAACTATGCCAACTTTTCTGGGCAACAAGATTTTATTTCACGGAAAAGTTTTTTCTCTCTCAACTTTGAGTTAGTAAATAGCATTGTAAAATTTTATATGGAAAAATTTATATTAAATCCTTACTCTCGATCTAATTATACATTTAATCAAAGTTTTATTATATAATTATATTTAATTCTAATTACTGTTAAATCTTTTATATAAATATTTATATTTTAAAGTAATTAATATTAATCAGAAAAATAAAACGCACGTTCCCAATAAATTTAAACCTAATCGCTTCTTCTTATCATAATATTTATATCGATTTATACGAAGCTATATTATTTTTAAAGAAAGTGCGCTTATAAATTATTCGCATTTTTAATACTATTTCACATATTATATCTGCTGTATAATATTGAACGTTTTAATTCACTTGAGTTTCCACATATATTGTGTTTCCACGTTTTCAAAAAGATTTTCATTTTTATATGTTTATTATAATATGATAAAAGAGGTTAACGCAGCTGCGCGGCTCCGGACGGATACTAAAGAAGATTAGTGATGAAATTAAAAAAGAAGATGAACTCGTTTAAAGAAGAGTGTATAAAAAAGAGAGCTCAGGAGAAATTATGAGAGCCTATAGGACTAGGTATATGAAAGAGAATGCTAGAACTGATTAACTCAAGAAGGTATAGTATGAAAGTGCAGAAAAAAACTGATCGAAAAAACCATGCGAGATAAATTGTGCATGCAATATAAGAGGTGCAAAGAGCGTGAAAGTATAATTTTTCAATGACTTGTATAAGAATAATTAGATAAGTAACATTTTTTGTTAATAAAAGAATTTTTTGTCAATAAAAAAAGTTGTTACAAACTTACTTGTGCAGTAAAAAATAATTACATTAATCGTTCTAGTAGAAAAGTGACCACTTGCAGATTACAGACAAAACCCTTTTTTGGACCATAATTGGTCACTTACTTAATAGCAATTTTCAGAAAATTGACCAATTTCATGGGTATAGAAAAAGAGATTTCACATGCAGTCTGATTTCTATGCAACATAAGATGTTTGATAATGATAATTCCATTGATGAGTAAAAAAAGTGCGCATCAAAATAAAAATAGTAGCGGTGAAATTTTAAATACGAATATTAGTTATCAATTGTCGTTAATATTATACATTATTTTAAAAAAGTGCCTACCGTTCTTATGTTATAGCCACCCTTTACCCCAGAAGTTTATTTTACCTCTACACTATGAATATTAAAGACTCATGATCGCATCGCATTTATCATCGTATACTCGAGGATCAATCCGATCTACATCAAAGTTATATTTTTAAAATACCTATCAATTTAGCAGTTTTTTTTTGTAATTAATTTAAGCAGTTTTTAATGTAATTATGCTTTGATTTCCATAATGTTTTTGCGCACGTCCACAAAAATACTCACACATAGAAATTCTTGCATAACTTGTCATTTGAACAAGAATCGTTCTTCGTTTTGAATATCCGATATCTGGAATAGAAAATTGCGAATAAGGAGGAGGAGGAGCGAGACGGTTTGCCGCCGTAATATCAGTTCCAACCAAGATCCGTGAGTCGGTTCTACGGTGAACCGTCCGCGGCGCAAAGGCACGGGGAGAAAAGAAGAGCCGCGGAAAGCCGCGCGCCGCGCCTCGCTGAATAGCCACCGGTAGCTGCAGCTATATATACATTTTCGCGCTGACGAGCGAGAGCGAGAGGGAGAGGGAGAGACAACTCTCGGAGCTCGCTGAAATCCATCAGAGCGAGAGAGGGTAAGCGTTGTAAGGTAGGCGAGGCCCGGCCCCGGTGCGCTTTTTCGCGGTGGCTGCTGGCTGCTGCGCTCGCGCACGCATCGCACCCGCGCCAGCAGCAGCCGGGGGTGGAAAGCTACGGAAGAGCGGGCGGGAGGGCTAGAGGGAGAGAGAGAGAGAGAGAGAGGAAGATCGAGCCGGGCTCCGGAGCAGCAGCAGCCATGGAGCCGCATCAGTTCCCTCGAGCCTAGGGCTAGAAGCGAACCGGCCGCCGCTGCGCTTGTCCGCCGCCTTCCCTTCTTTCGCTACTTTATTATTATTATTCTTCCGTTTCCTTTTTTCCGTTGTAATACGTTCCTTTCAACAATTCGACATTCGTGTACAAGTCAAACTTACGCACACTTACACACACAAAAACACCCCCCACCCACCCACACACACACAGACACGTATACATACTATTTTAACGCATTTTCACTTAAACATATATAAAGTCTTATTTGGAGCGAGCGAGCGAGCGCGCCACCCGACTTTTGCAATATAACAATTCTATACATATACAATAGTATAGATAAATATCGTTGCACGCATATATTTTGTGGTGTGTGTATCGGTGCCGCGAGCGCGCATCTCCTCGGTTCATCACTCGGTTTGTCAACCCTTTGTTTGTCAACCCCCTTGATTCTGGGAGTGGAGAAAGAGCGACTATAGGAGCCGAAAGGAGTTGGAGGAAGGCGCGCACGCATGCGCCGACAGGATCAACTGCCCCACACACACCCACACACATCGCGGGAGCGAGCGAGGCGCGCGAACTGATCAAACTTTGATTTCTCTCGTCCTTCCAACCGACCTCAATTTCTTATATCGGCTATACCTCGTGCAACGAACCGTATACGTAAAGGGCGTCGCATTATAGGGACGGATCATACTTTATTCAGGTACGTAAACTCCAACCATCATTTCTTTTCTATTCTATTCTATCCATATATGCACTTAGAAAGCGATTTGCTTTTCTCGCAGCATCAATCTTCGTGTGTCTGTGTGTATGTTTAAAAATATTCGTACGTATAGGAAGAAATGTATAGATGATTTATTGATCCCAAAAGTGTATATGTGGGTGTGAAAGAGAAAGAGAAAGCGAGAGAGAGAGAGAAAGAGTGAGACAGAGAGAACGAAATCGCCGCTGCTACTTCCTGCCCAGTCGAGTCCTGCGCTTGGGCGATGTCCTTCGTTTGGCTGCTGCAGCGTTAGTAGTGGAAGCAGCAGTTGCAGCAGCAGCAGCAGCAGCAGCGACCTTTACCCTGTTCCTACCGGTAGCGAGGTCCAGTCCGCCCCTCGTCAGCTGATTGAAATCGATAATGGTGAGGCTGGGCTCCTTGGCGGGCTCAGGCTCTTCCTGGGCCTCTCGAGCGCCGCCGGCGGGACTGCGGTACCTGAGCCTCTGCTGCTGCTGTTGAGCTGATGGGAGGCTGTGCGGAGCGCCACCGGCGACGCCTAGAACCGACGCCGCCGCCGCTACGACGCGGCTACCGCTCATCGATCGGTATGGAGCTGAACCGGCGGCTGGTTCCTCCTCCTCCGCGTCCACCCGGAAGTACCTGCCATGGGAAAGAGGGGGGTTAAGGATGTAGTTGTGTATAAGGGTTCACGGGGCGAATCTATGCAAATTAGATGGCTGTTTGGGCGCGAGGAAAAATTGAGGATTAGGCGTCGAGTTATTATTTCTTGCACTGCGTGCAGGAACTCTTTATTTTGGTAGAGAGGTGGGAGAATTGATGAGATTTTTCGCGGTGGCTGGGTGTAACCGTTCAAAAACGGAAATAATTCCGCGATAGTTTTTAGTTTCATTTGATTTAAATATTTGATGATTAGGACTATCATTTTTTTTTAATTATGAGTGCATGATTTATAAATTTAGGGATATAATAATTATAGATGTACATTTCAAATTATACTGTACGATAAAAGATAACTTCAATTGTCTTTTTTTTAAAGATGATTAAGTATTTAAAAGACTATATTGATGAGATTACTGAATAAAGTTTAGTAGCTTTACAGCATAATCATTTAACCTTGTAACAGGTTATTTTAATTCGATTATCTAAACAAAATTGAGAAGCAAAATCTAAAAGCTTTAAAAGCATATTGGTAAAACGTCTGTAAATATTATGTTAAATATAGGGAAGAGGATGTTCTCGAGATCGGTATAAAATGCAGTGCTTAGGGGAATTTAAAAAAAACTTGGGTTTCTTGAAAAGAAAGCTAAATAATCAGTGTCTTGCCCTATTCTTCTGTTTCTACCTCCATGTATAAAGTGCAATAAACTCGGTCCTGTTTTAAATATTTTCCTTGAAGTAAATGGATTAGCCTTTTTTTTAATTAAATAAAAAATAAGTATACTTTATTAAAATATAAAAGTGCAGAATAATTATTTTTTAGTAGAAAGTTAAATTTTATGTAAAAATGTAATTAATAATTAAATTATCCTAAAACATCTTATTTAATTTAGACTCAACCTATATTGATAAGTAAATTTTGAATAACTTTGTCTAACTTTGTCAGGTTTCAAAGTAGCAGATATTCATGTATTTTTTCACGAATGTACGCTTTTATAAAAGCATCAGGCTTAAATTGCACTGTATTTATCACGAAAAATTCTCTCAATAACCCCTTTATATAATATATTCCTATCAACTATATAGATTTTAGAATGATTGATTTAATATTGAATAAACTACTTTAGGACATGTGATATGGTCTACTAAATAAAAGATAGCAAATGTTCAAAATATATATCAAATCTCCAATAGTAAAACAAGAAACAAAGCTATCATCTTACCAAAAATATGCAAAATAATTATTAGTAATAAAAGTAATTATATTAAAGCAATAAGAATATTTAATCTATTACCAAATGAACTAAAGACTTTGGATATAAGTAAAAGATTGTATAGTAATAAGTTAAAAGAATGGATCATGGGAAACAGTTATTAAGTACTATACAAAGATTAGATCTTGTAATTCTGCATTACAAGATACTATTCTAAATTTTGTAAGCACTATGACATAATACTGTTACTGTTGTTTAAAACTATATATATGTATGTTAAATACAAAAATTTTATATTAGTTTTAAGTTAGTTTTAAGGTTTTCTCTCCTGACCTGCAAACAGGAAATATAATTTTCCTCTGCAGGGTTACTTTATGGTAATGTAATGTATGTATTGCGTCTTTGAATGTAATGTATTACTCTAGATAAATAAATAAATAGCCTTATTATTTACTAAATGAACCAAAAACCAAATCCAATTGCGCGAAAGGGTTAATGATTTTTCTTTTTTTTTGTGAAATAGGATAATATCTACGTACTTCAAAAAAAAAAACTATCTCGCTTTACGAATGGAGCGTAATGGGTTTTCCAAGTTGAATGAATGGATAACCACGGCAACGGACCAGATAACGAGATCCAAATGTTGTCTTGTTGAAGTATTTATTTTCGTTCGATTTTGGCTTTAAATAATATATATTATGTGTAAAATCGAGTTTATTCAAAAACGCTCGCGTCATAAAATTATACTACTTAAATTATATTCTTTAATAAGTAAAAACATTACCTATGTTATTATTAATTATTGCTTTAGTGTGATACAGGTGTGACTATTATGTTCATATCTATGTATTGAAAAGCATCTTGTAGTGTTATCATTATAAAAAATTTTTAATATAACTCTAGAAGTATTTCGTAGTTATGATTAAAATTTATTTATTTATTTTATTTATTTTATTTATTTTAACCAGAGTAAATACATTACATTACAAAAGGTAATCCAGCAGCGGAAAACAAATCCCTGTTCACTGGTCCGGCATACATAGATACTTGAAAACTAAAAAACTAACTCTATGGTAAGTGATTTAAGACTTTCTCAGTTTAAACAAAACAGAGATAGTTCAAAACACTTGCAGACTTAAATCTACTTAAAAACTAAATCTTAAAACTAGAACGAGAAGACAATTTTATGGTAACATTTCATAGATCTTTTCAATTTATAACATTATTTATATTTTTATTCAATAATTAATTAATTAATTATTTATCAGCCAAAGATGGCAATTTTACTTAAATATTTTTACTATTGCAATTCCTATCAAATTTCAATTATTTTTTTAAATTTTATATGACGGTAGCTAATAGCAGTGTCCCTTACAGTAACTCCCTTATAAATTTTAAAATATTCCTAAAATTTTATTTTCTTTATTACTATTATAATAATATTTTATTTATCTTCTATATAAGCACAAAACTAATAATAAAAATGTAATTTTTGTAATCATCAAACAAAAATTATTTGTAATAACTTTAAAATATTACACTTCATTTAACTATTAAAAAAGTAATTCTATTAAAAAATTATTTAAAAAAATCTATTTTTAATCAATTAATTTGTTCGCGTATATAAAAAAGTACCCATGTCTTCGACTGTAAAATAACCAAGTATTTTTAAGATATATTAAGTTATTGGATGTTGAGGAATCATAACCAATTGAAGAAATTATAATTTGTAAGTATTTGAAAATCAAATAAAATGAGACTTAAAACATCAAACTATTATGTAATTAAAATTTTTCAATAACCCAAAAACTCGGTGCGTAAGGTAGCGATCTAGCGCCCCATTACCAAATATCTTTCGATAACCCCAAAACTCGGTTGGTAAGGTAGGTAATGATACGCACGCACGCGCGCACGCACTCCAGTTAAATATATACCCGGACAAGATCGCAATACATTTAGTCGTAACAAATTGACACAGCCAAACATTAAATTTTATTATAATTTAAGAAAAATAAAATAAGATAAGATAAGATATGATAAGATTAATTGTATCTTAAAACATAACATTTTATATTTAAGAGGATGTGCAAGAGTCGGAAAGATTTCTACCTTACCGCTAGAGTCCCTAATTTTCTATTGGACAAAATATATAAAGATAAACACTTATTTTTGGAAAAAACTCTTTGTCACCACCTCGACAATGATGAAAACATTACGAGGTTCCAGATTCATGAAATTACATTTACAATTCAGAGATTTTTGTCCTTGAAAATTTGGTTCGTAATTTACGACGATCTCTAGAAATTGTGGATGGAATTTCATGAATCTGGAACCACGTAATGTTTTCATCATTCTCGAGGTCGTGACCGGAAGTTTTACCATAAATTAGTATCTATCTTTATATATTTCGTTAAATGCAACAACCAGTACCATACATTTACCAACATTAATCAAATGAATTCAAATTTCACTTACTTAAATAGTGATAATTTCGTATAATTGGATTTTGAATTTTCACTGATTATTAATGTCAATTTTTCACTTATTATAAAGTGCATTTCCACTTACTATAAAAGTAATTATTTTTCTCATTTTTCCAATATGAATATTTACTTCTTCAGCATGGAGGAGTTATGACATTTTGAATAAGTAAATATCACTTTCAATAAGTGGGTTTCACTATTTTAAGTTTAGAGAGTATTTTTAATAATCTACGCGTTTTAATATTTTAGTAAAATACTTTAAAACTTATAAGTAAATAAAAATATTGAGTCTGACCCTATGAACATATTGAACTTTTTTAGTCATTCCTGAAAACGATGTGCTCGATCGCATGTTACTTTAAGCACAAGACAGTTTTATAGACAACATAATAGTAATTAAATTTTAAAATAATAGTGTAAAATATGTATATTAAATACGGATTTACAATAATAATATTTACTATTTATATATTTGAATCGATGAGTTTGGAAGAAAGTAATTGGATTGAAATATTGCTTAGAGAGATAAAATATGATTTAAATGTACAACAATTAATTATATTCATGGACGAAAAATCTATTATTAATTCTACTGAACAAAATGTTATTGTTCATAGCATGACGAATAATGTTCCATCAGTGACACTTGATTTAACAGCAATTAACAAATGTGGAAAATAAATGTTTAAAGTCGAAAATTCTTAAAAATCTTGGTAGAAAAAGTGTATGTGTAATTTGTCTGCCAGCCAAGAACACATACGCATCATTTTTCAAGTCAATTCAAAATGTTCTACATTTTATGGATAAGGTGTCACCTGTACAGAAAAGATTGTATTGTCTGATGATATATTTCGATGACATAAATTCATTTGAAGGTATAATGAAAAAAAATTTTAGCGTTTGCATGGTCTTTAAATTTTCTGGATTTTACAGTGCTTGAAATCATAAGTAACCATTTCTCAAAAATGATTTACTATAATCCTTTCTCTCAGACTTATATTCAACGCAATACTTTTGATTTAGACACAGAACTTTTTCCAGATAAGCTTAAGAACATGAATCAATATTCATTAACAGCTGGTGCTTTCGATTCTTTTCCATTTGCTATTATAATTAAAAATTCTGAGGGAAAAATTGAAAGGATTGATGGAGTTTATTACCGCATCTTAGAAATTATTTCCAAGTATTTAAATTTTTCATTACATTATTTAGCAGGAATTGAAGATTTGCCATTTATAGATAATCTATAAATGTTCAGATCCAACGACTACACAATAATACATTGAATCTGACGCCTTCAGCTTATGCTGTGCAACCGCGAAAATTTATAGATAGAACAATATTTGCTATATTAACTTTGATATCATTTCTGTATTGTGAAGCTTTATACGTTACATGAACAGAAACTCAATTTATTATGGAAGAAGTGCCCCTTGATACTTATGAAGGCATACATGGTAGTAAGCTACCGATATATTCTCAGCCTTATCTATACGAAAAGTTGTTACAAGTGGACAGCAGATTTACCAAACATATAATTGAGAATATTACAACGTGTTTCATAAATCTCAGAAAAAATCATGATCGTATTGGCGTTTCCAGTGACTCAGATGTATTTCTATTTAAAAGATGCTTACAAAATATTGACGGAACCCAGAGTATGAAAGTAGCTAAGCCTATTTTGTTTTTGGATAGTTCGATGTTTTTAGCGTTCGGATTAGAAAGAGCCTCTCCATACGTTGAAAAATTTGATCAAGTTACGAAAAGAATCTTAGAGTCTGGCATTTGGAGTCACAGAAATGAATTACGCAAATTCGTTGAACCGACGATGGTTGAAGATGAATTATTTGAAACGATTTCTTTGCCTGATTTGCCAAAAATTTTATTGAGTGGATATACTTTAGCTTTAACCTTTTCGCTCCGGGACTGGTCCATATATGGACCAGCACTCCGTGTGGCGACTTGTCATAAGAATATCATTCACTTAAGTTATGAAATACAGCTAAAATGCGCGGTCAATTTTAAAGGAAAAATCCCCGGAGCGAAAAGATTAATAGTTTTTATAATAGAGATAGCGTCTAATGTTTTCCGAACAGTGTGAATAAATGGAAATGTATTTTTTAAAAACATTTTAATGTAATTATACACAAAATAAATGATTAGTACATTCATGAATTTCTACCGCATCTATTTATTTGATTTTTTATTTTAAGATAAAATATTAAAGCAAGATTTTTAATAAAACGAATACTTTACAAATATACGTTTATCGGTAGATATTTAAATCACTGGATTTTAAAAATATGAAGAAAATGTAATTTATAGAAAATATATTTACTCAATTGCACATGAAAAAATTCTTTTTACTTTCAAGTAATATGTAAGTATACCTACTTATATCCATAAAAAATACTTCGGCCAAGTACTGAACAAAATTTGAATTGAATATTATTTAAGAGATGAAGATAATGTAACTTATTTATTGTAAAAGTCAATTCAATTAATATGTGAACTGATATTCCGCATCTACAAAAACAAAATATAAAAGAAAAAGTAAATTAGTTAATAAATGCTTTAAAAAATAAATCAATCGAAGAGCTTGTTATCTAGAAAAGAGATGCATATATAAATGGAATTTGGTTATCGAATCTTACTAAAGTGCGATTTTCTACCTGATACAGTATCTATGAATAGTCATGCAAGAAATAGCATTCTGCGTCACAACAGCGTTATTTTTCGAAAAGGTTACGCAATATTTCAGATAATTTATGTGCTTTCCCTCAGATTACTTTATCATCGATCAACGATGCACTGACATATTCATGAATGTATTTCATTTCGGCAAACGGAATTACATTACAAGCATACACAAAAAATGTAAGACATTGAGTTAATTTTTAGACTGTAGCGAGTAGTAAAATCCATATCGGTCAGACAAGTATATCCGAATACTTTATACCTCCGCTAAGAGAAAATTCCGTTCTCTCGCCTTCACAGAAAATAAGCAATTATAGCTCGACTTACTCGTGAATGCTAGCCAAGTGTAGGGGTGCAGGTGTCCTCGCAGTCCTCGGTCGTGGTTCTCTGGGCGCTCGCTGCCGCTGCCTCGACTGCCTGCCGCGTTTGTTCGACGGCTGATCGGGAAGTCCCGACGGTATTAATCCCGTTAGCTTGTAGTACTCCAGCAGGGCTCGAGCTAAGTTTCTGCCAACTCTGTAATCTGTGTATTGTTAAGGCTCGTTCGATGCAATTTGTCAGTGTTTACAGGACACCAACTCGCGCGTTACAATCTTGTTTAATGGTTTAACAACTATTTTCAGGCTATTTCCGGGACAAAGTGGATTTTATGAAAACTCAATTTAATTATTATTTTTACCAATTGTAAGTTGGCAATGCTTCTATTATCCTTTTGTGTTCTGGACGCGAGAGAGATTTATTATGAAGTTGGGAAATTACAGCCACAGCGCGATATTGCTGTCTGCCTTCAAGCCTTACTTTTTATGCATTATTCTAATTCAGTAGAGAAGCACTGGTCAAAAGTTATGCATGTAGATCTAGATTAGATGTAATGATTCGAATAGAATCTGAAGGTATACAGGATGAATCAATTCCATCGCATTTGCTATATACCATTCGATAGATCGCGAAATTCTAAGAACGACGTATCTTTCTCGTTTTTCGATCTGACAATTAGTTTTCGTGTTATTAAATGTTAAAAGTTTGTAAGATGAGCCAATCAGCGGGCAGCCGCCCCTGTAGTTGCCCGCTGCTACAGCTTCCGCCCGCAAATAAAATTGTAGTTAAATATAAAACCTCTGACTTTTTTTTATCAGAAAACATATTCCACAGAAATTATTTCATCAGTTTTAAGTAAAATCCGTAGCATGATGTAATCTCTTGATTATTTAAATATCGATCGCTTGATTGTTTGACTATGTGCCGGTATAAGAGAAGCATCATAATAATACTCAATATTAGCTTTTTCATAGACCTTATTTTGCTACACATATGCAGTACCTATAATTGTGTTGGATCGATTGTGTAACATTATAAAATTTTTTTTAAAATAGCTACAAAGAAAATATTTATTTCAAAAAACTTACTAAACTTAAATCTCAAAAAGGATACAACTCTCCTCGGTGTATGATAGAATATCAGTCGAGCCTTTACGCATGTAACCATGCATAGACACATGTAACGTGTAACAGTTAACATGCTCGTTTAGTATGGAGCAGAGAAATCGCCTCGCAGTCCCTTCCTTATGAGCATCTTGATTGTACATCGTATTCCTCGGTTCGTAATCCTCGGCTAGCTGAGCCAACAGCTTTGGTAAAACTATGTGACGTTCGTACCTGAAAGTCTTGATTATTTCTTAATGTTTTAAAGTTTTACCTGTTAAATACTAATGAAATTAATAATCGTTTCTGATTTTGTTTGAAGTTATCTAAAAAAGAGTTAGCAAGGCATCCCAAGTTTTATTCTATATATAAGTAATATTATTTACAATTGTACATCAAATCAAACTGCAAATCTCGCCTTATTAAAATAATAATGTCAATAAGGTGTTTATTTATCCACCTTACCTGTAAACGTCGTCATACGTGTTTCCGTACACAAAGACACCAGTGGCATTTGTATGCGCGTGAAGGTCCAGAACACAATCTAAAGGTACATTGGGATCCTTATTGAGAGATTCCAGTAAAGCCTTGGTAGCTGTAAGTGTTGGGTGTATCCAGTCTGAAATACGGTTCCATGAACGATTGAGATCCATTCCCATTAATGTTGACCTGTAACGTTATAATATATTATTAGTTTTGGAAATCTCTAATATCTATATGTTTCGCTGGTTTCGCATCCCTTGGTGCTAATTGATGCTAATTGCTAACTCACAATGGTAGAATGTGTACAAATTATCCTTAACTAAATATGAGTAAAGAAAATCTTCACAAATAAAATTTCAAACAAATAAAAATTATAGACAAACAAGTGAGTTTGCTTTCCGTACCGGTAATTGCCAAGATAAACTCCATCGGGGTTGAGCATGGGTACGACTTTGAAAACGACGTAATCGCGAAGAACTTTGGCAATCGGATGGGCACTGACGAGAAAGTCAACGAGCCCCTGGCAGACGAAGGACGAGGGCGACTCGCCGGGATGAACTCGTCCGAGTATCACGACTGCCTTTCTCGAGTGTTGCTCCTGCTCGTTCGGGTTTGAAGTCGCGGTACTTGGCTTCTCCTCCGTCGTTATTGTTAAAAGCTCTACCTTTCGCTTCTGAATTGAGTTCGCTAGCGTTTCCCTCTTTACTGTCGGATACCTGGGCACAGAGAGCATTTTTCTCTTTTATTGCTGTCGTGGGAACGGGTTTTTGCACTGTGAGAGAAATGTTACTTGGCGGTTCCTTGCTTTACGGGCACATTTGTAAAGGGATGAAGGAAACCTTGCCTTTGAAAGTATTTGGTGGACTACGTTTTCAAGATAAATCTTTGGAACTTATATTAACTAATATTTTTAAAAAACCGCAAGTTGATTTTGCCCTCTGATTAATACATAGGAATTAAAATAACGTTTTTTAAAACTTTGTCTTCAAGTTAATTTTATATTTTTCTGGATGCTGAATATGCCACAGCATATATTTTGATCCAATCTCGTATAATTTATCCTATATTCCACAAAGTGATTTTTTTGACTTGCCTCTAGACTCTAAATAAATAAAGTACGTTCCGAGTTGTGCAGAAAATGATTGCTCAGCATGATAGCAATGAGGTTAACAGAAAGCTCTCACGAGGTAGACACATAATTATATAAACGAGTTTAAAAATCAATTATTTCTGTAATTAGTACTATCTGGTTCATTTGACCGCAACAATTTTAGCTATCATCACCTCAATTTCCCTGCGTGGTTGGAGGACCAACTATTTTGTTAATCGAAGTTCCTTTTCCACTCTATGTAACTGCACTAGTTTTACAGCTTCGGCATTTACGGCATGTTTCGTCTACACCCCTGGGTCGTCATTTTCAAACCTTTGCATTAGTTTTTTTTTTTTCGGGTCGACGCAAGTTAACCCACAAAACTGAAGGCGTTATCTCTAATTCTAATGAGGCTTAAGCTAAAACATACTTTAGATCTAGTTTTCACTTGAAATAGAGCCTACATGCACGCATGCAATAAATCGAAAGCACTTCATTCCAATCTGTTTCCAACGCAACATATCAGAATTATATACTTTAGGTATGTTTTTAAAGTAATATGTTAATTATATTTTATTATTTCATATTACTTTTTTATGTCCTTCTAATTCCTGTGATTTTTGGCATTGGAAATAAGTGTTAGATTTCCTTCGATTCTTTTTCCTTTGTTAATTCCACGTTCCTTGAAAGCAAGTAATTGGTTCTTGGAATGGGGTCAAGTAGTACCAAATGCAATAAACCTTTCTCGTCGAGAAATTGTCGGATTACTTCTTTTCAAAGTTATATATAGCCTATTGTTTTTGATTCTAAAAAGAGCTTAATAATTTTTATATGAAAAAGTTTCCTTCTTATAAGAAAAATATAATATAGGTGTACATAAAAATTGACACACATCTGCGATGTTTTTAACTTTATAGAACTTGTCTTATAATGAGCCTAAAAGTTTATTTCTTTACAAACTCAAAAGTCCCACATAAAGTTAAAAGTACAAAACCATTTATGACTTCTTAACTGATAAAATCTCTTAAGCTTTGACTTTATATCACAACGGCAAGTGCAATTAAAAGCAAAAGTGGCTACTATAAACACACCTCAAGATCAGATTATCCAAATGGCCCAAGTGCCTCGTGTAGGAATACGGGTAGGTGAGGGAAAACTGGTAGAGCTCGTCCTCACGATCAAAGGCAAACGCGAAGCTGAGCACATAGTGGTCCTGATGCTGGGCTGACTTGTAGTAAAAGACTTGTTTGAGGGGTAGCCTTTGCCACTTGGGTCGACTGGTGCTCCTCACAAGGGGCGTCATACCTTCCCGAAAGAGATTCTTGCTCTTGGAGATGTTGACGATATTGAAGATGACGCGCTGCTCCTGACGCACATTGTCCACCGTGAAGTTGAACCAGAGCCTCAGCCTAGGGCTACAGGTGTCGGGCCTGATGAAGAGGTCGTACTCAAATTCCGAGACTAGGTCCACTCGACCCAAGTTGCCTGTCTCGAAGGAGGCATCGAAGCATAGGTGGCCTTTTTTGGCTTTGCCACTATGACCGGGTGGGCGGATTATCAGCTTGTTCACGTTGCCCAAGCCTCCCTCTGCGTCGCTATCTTCGCTATCTGCGGGAGAAAAGTAAGGAGGTGAATTAGAATGGATCGCGAGAACAAAAATAGATCTTATATTGATGAAAACTTGGTGATACAATGAGCTTATTTTAATTTTAATAAGTATATAAAGTATTAAAAAAGAAAGATTTTTATTCTCATTTGTATAGGTCATGTAGTATATTGTCATTTTGCGTAACGAAATTAAAAATATTTATTTTAGTACGTTTTTAGATAATAGGTGGGGAATTCGAGATGTCAGCCGGTAACTCTAATTTTAGATTAGAATTAAAATTAGGTAATAAGATTTGCTTATACGTTTTTTTTCGTTCTTGCATTACAGAATAGAATTACACGATAAAACTATAAAATTGTTTATGTGCAAATACATTTCTAATAAAAAAAGAGCCTTAAAAATATTTAATTTTATGAACATAGTCAACGTAGCGATAAATGCACAGCAACATTGTATTTATAAAGAAATTGCATAGTTAATATTCTATAAACTATTCCACTATTTAAAGCGGATCCTTTTCAAGTAATTACTTCATTTACTAACTCAAGCTTCTATCAGAGCAACGAGACCATTCAAGGAATTAATTTATTCATAGTCTTTGGAATTTTTTTCTCGTATCTAAAAATGAAACACGATATGTCTTAAGATAAATCTAATAATCTGTAGACTATGCTGATGTGAGTAACAGAAAAAAAAATTATTTGTTATAAATGGAACTTCTTGAGAATAAATAAAACACTTTGAATTATTACAACGGTCTTTTTAAAATAAGCTAATCAAATATCGCGTATGAGCTGTTTTTAGAAATTATAATAGATAATTTTATAACTCATTTTATAAAATAAGTGATATTCAACTATTTAAACTGAACCGATTATTAATTTTTCAACATTGTATAATTGTATAAACATTTTATATTGCATGAGATTTTTTTCTTTTACAAATCTATGGCTATCCAAAAGATCTAAGAATTTCAATCGTTATTTATTTTCAAACTGACTACTACTATCATACTAATTTTTATGATGCATATCAAGAAAGAAAGTCCAATGTTTAGTTTGGTTCAAACTCAACTGCACCGTTTAATTCTCTACCTCTTTCTCAAATAAAACTAAAGCACACATATTATTATACAGCACTATATTTGTCACACCAAATTTGCCATCATCCGCTCCCGAAGCTTATGCAAATATCCGCAAAACCGTCATTCAAATATCCCTTCTCACATATCAACAAAAGCGTTATAAAGTCGTAAAGAAAAGTGAAAGGCGAGTAGGTGCCAAAAGGTAAAAGAGTAATAGGGAGAGGGAAGGAGAGAGAGAGAGAGAAAGAGAGATAAGTGGCGAACCGGCGCGTTGATAAAGACTAGTGTGCTCGAGCGGATCCCTGCCCTCGGGCTGAAACGACATCGGACCCTCGCCGCGAAAGACATGGACTAGGACTGAGAAGCCCCTAAGCTCGCGCGATCTCCACTACCCCGTGCAGTGCGAAAGATGGTATGGCTATAATCCACCACCACCACCACCAGCCGGTGCTCGCGTGGCTGCATCAGCAGCGCGCTCCCGTCGGCCTTTCGCGCCATCACTCGCTCTGACACGTGCATCATCGCGTAGTTGCGTGCAGATCCCTCCGCCTTCTAGTCCACCTTCTTCTATTCCTTATAGCTTGCAGACTGCAGCTCGATTTCCCCCGCAGCTCCTGGGTGTGTGCGCGAGACCTTCGAGTGCTGATTTTAGTCCTGATTTATTACTTCGTTAAGCAAGAATTGGATAAGCTCCCGTGCTTTATGGCTGTGTTTCGGATGATTGGATTGATTCTATAGTCTCGTGGAAGACACTGAGAGGTGGATGCAGCTGAGTAGAAAGTTTGAAAGCTAACTGACTGGCGTGGCTACAGTTGTCTTGTGCCGTATGGGTTTACTATATGAACTTTTCGAGATTGACGAGTCATGCTCTTTTGAATCAATTGAACCTATAATAGAACTGCTTTATCTTCTATCAATCTTAATGCACTGATAATTCACACGGTTATTTTAGTTAAATTTTTATTTGTAGTTCAAATTAGTTGTTATATATAATACAGTTATATATGTACGCAAGATCCACCAGTAGTTAAGTCATTTTTAAATCAGTTTTATTGCAGTAAAAGACTCGAACATTCAAATATTATTGCTTATGCGACACAAATATGTATTACATTAATAATCTATGTATTAATTAGTAAAATAAAGATATATTTCTGATTATTTTAAATTTAAAATATTTGATAAATATTACTGTGAGTGGAGCGTTTAAAAATAAAGAATAAGAATTTTTACTGCAATATATGTGGATATTGAAAAAATTGCATAACCTTCTTAGATTCTAAGAAAATTTAAGTTATATCAATCGTAAAACTAATACAGTATGAATAGTGTATCTATTATATATTCGTACCTATAACCATGTTTGCGTGCCACACACAGCAATACCGGTCTGACATGCTCCGGAACGTATCTACTTACACATATGCTATAGTATATGCTGTTCATAATATTCCTAATTTTTATCTAATTTAAATTAATTTCCTATTATTTAAAGAAGTTAGTTTTTATTGCACTATTCACATTTATTCATATTCACTTCAAATATTTCTGAACATTTACTTAAGTCGCCTTTGATAATATAACCAAACAATAATATTAAAAATCTTAAAGAATTGTAATTTATAATACTACACTGTATTTATCGATATAATTTTTTTCTAAATCAATTTTAGTTTTAGCGCTACTTTGTAACCCTCCTGCGTAAAAAACCGAGTTAATTCGTTCAAACAGGACTGTTATCATATGCACGAGGACGAGTTAACTCGTTCTTACGTTTTTCATCATAACTTTTGATCTAATTCATTTAACACATATGTGCAGGCTTAAATGAAATCTAAAGAACTGTATAGAACAAAGCTGTTTACATCAAATTAATATTAAATTCAAAACAAGAAATCAAGAAAGTGCTACAGTTCCTGACAAAATTAAAGATCATTGACAAGATTTATTTATTATTATTATTATTTATTGATCCACAATATTACAAAAAATTTGCAATAGCCTGAAGTGGTAAACATGTTACCTGCATAGGCTGAATACATAATATAAACTATAACTAATATACATAATAACTTATAAACTAGTAATAACTTACAAACTAATAATAATCATTTTACATTTTTATAATTTTTTTAATTTTCGTAGTGTCAAACAATAACAAAAAAATAACTTTAATATAGAATTTCAAAAATCTAGTTGTAGCTATTATTTAATATAAACTTTTTAAGGTTGTTTTTTATAGTTACTTTGCTCTTATTTTAAGTTCTACTGGTAGTTTATTGAATATCTTTATTGCTGCTAAATAATTTATTTTATCACTTATTCTTTTTGATATTGATAAAAGATAGCCTTTAGTTGGAATAATTGTCGTATTATGGTAAGAGTTAAGTTTGGGTCACGAAATGTGTTCTTATTTACAATTTTCAATATTTTGTTTTGTATTCTTTGGATAATCCTTAGAT